>AYEL01070901.1:0-66198 GCA_000484575.1 Olivierus martensii | reverse complement strand
TAATAACTTGTAACGGGAAATTTGTTGAGAGGCTTTGGTTACTATAACACCTGGTAAACAGCCTCGTTTAAATGTCATCGCGAGCGCTTTAACTGAATGTTTATTTGTAGAACACCCCAACAGGGGCGGCCTGCATCTGAAACTGGTCAGTCACATGCTTGTGAATACCGGCTGAGGAGGGCCGTAATAGGCCGAAAACGTTTCCGGAAAGAGATTGTATTATTAGTATATGTAGTGCATATTATATATATCTAATAATAAATTAGTTTTTTATCCTGCTTCAAGTGCTTGTTGTGATTTCTTTTATAAAATTTACTTAAAACAAAGATCATCATATTAAATATCTATACTATATTTGTATAATATTACCTGTGTTGTTTTAGCAATTTTAAAAAACAAAATACTTAATAATAAATTATCTTATAAAATATTATACAACTTAAAATATTAAACACAAATGTGATTTACATCAAATACTTAAAAAAATTATATTTAATGATTAAGGAATTCAGTATATCCAAATCTCTAATAGATTACAATAATAAGATATATAAATAAGCTAATCAATTTAACAATACTGAATATAGTACTATACATTATATTATTTTATAGCTGTTGGTAAAAACAGTTTAAGAAATTATAGCATATGACAGTGATGTTCAACTTTTCTTACTATGTGAGCTACTTTTTTATACTAAATTATTTGGCACTATACTCTCTAATATAGATCACATTCCCCCAACCTGATATCTGATTATGCACAACTATGTAGTTAAATGCACTCACTCACTTTAAAGGACCATTATCCTAGCCCTAAAAACTTTAAAGAAACTAAAACCTTTATTTGTATATTTAAAAATTTATTTATTACTTTTAATAATTTTAATACGACAAATAAAACAAATATATTGGAATAAAATATTTATTTCTCTATTTTGGAAAACCAAAGTTAGAAAAAACATCAGATTGATTACAAACAAGTTACAGGAAATACTGGTTGATTAAGAAAAACAGTTAATGAAAAATTTGGTACTGTTTGGACCTTACAATATCTTCATAGTCAGGTTGATATGAAGAAGTTGCCAATCACAGCAATCATCCAAATAATCATTTGCTGATTTTATGATATTCATATTTGAAAAAGCAGATTCTGACAAGTATGTCAATCCAAAACACAACAGAATTTTTTGAGCAATATCAGTTAATATTGGAAACTTTTCATGTGTATACTTCCAAGTGATAAGAAAATTATTGATTTGACAATTTTAATGAAAAATAAATAAACAATAACAATACACTTAAAGAGAATTTAAAAATAATATAAAAGAATGATAAATAAATTATTATGTTTTCAATTTTAATTAAATTTGTAAGGAGGAATAAACAAGAGATCGATCAAAAATTGCTCCACAATTGACAGGTCGAACACCGCTGTCATATGCCATGAAAATTTGGAAGAAAATCATTGCTGCAAGGTTGAGACAGGAAGCACCAATAAGAGAACAACAGTTTGGTTTTATGCCTAATAGAAATACAACAGATTTGATTTTTGTTTTAAGACAGTTTATGGAAAGGTATAAAGAATGCAATTAGAGCTATATATGGTATTCACTGACATGGAAAATATTTACGATAGAATATGTAGACAGAAGGTATGGAGGGCAATGAGAGTAGGGGTGTAGCAGAAAAATATGTAAGGTTGGTGGAAGAATTGTATGAAGGAGCAGTAACACAGATCAGATGCAATGTTGGTATGATAGATGGATTCCAAGATGATGTTGGAAATCAAGAGTCAGCATTCAGCCTGTATCTGTTTGTTCTTATGATGGATGTATTGGTAAGAGAAGTCAAATGTAGAGCAACAAGGAGTATGTTGCTTGCTGAAGGCATTGTTTTTTTTTGTGAAACAAGTAAAGATAAGGTAGAAAAGAAACTGAAAGAATGGGAAAAAGTGTTGGAAGAAAGAGTTATGAAGATCATTAGGACTAAAATAAAGTATATGGTTAGTGATTGTGCTTTCTCAAACTTTTTGCTTCTCAAGATTTGGGAATTCTTGAATTAGTAATTAATTTATTTTTTGAGATTTGAAATTCCCTTTCAGAAATTCTTGTGAATCTCAAGATTCTAAAAAAACGTGTAGTTAAAAAAGATCTGTTTCAATATGGATAAAACAAAATGAGGCAAAAAAATCATGCAAAATGAAAACAAAAAATATTGGATTATTTTATATTTGTTTCTTATTTATGCTTTTAAATATATTGAAAAATAGGTCACCTTTCAATAATATTGAAAAAATAATTGTATTTGTTTTACAGTTATTAATAATTTTTATTAAACTAGCTTTTCAATACACACAAATAGAAAACGGATCCTTTTTTTAGATATAGAAATTCTATAAATGGAATTTTTGTACCCAATCTTATGTAGACATACATGAGCTTTTTAACCTGTAGACATATATGAGCTTTCTAGTCTGTATTCTTACACATCACTATATTTGAATATCTAGACCAAGAGATTCACCCCTTAAAAAAGTTTAGGATCCTCCTATTTTGCCACATTAATTTTCTAAGAGAGTTTTATTGTCACTGGGCCATTGGGTGAAAAACGGATTTTTGAGGAATAATTAAGGGCTAGTTATCCATTTATATTCTCTGATACATTCCCCTATATATCATAGATAGCATTGTTAATTTAGTGAATAAGTTAGAAATCAGACATTTGCTTAGGCCAGTGTTTTCTAAACTATTGGTGCACCCCACTAGGGGGCACAAGTTAATGGCAAGGGGGTGCACAAGAATTAACAACAGCATCATTTTTAGGACAAACAAGCAAAAAATAAATTCAAATTGGTATAAAAAAAATGAATCAGCAAAGGGATTATAAATACATATATCCATATACCCAGAAACTTTCTGTAGTAGCTGTTTTAAAGACAAAAATGTCGATTTCGTTTAATGATTGAAAAAGAATTGCGAGTAGTGATATCTTCAATGACATCCCGATTTGAGAGAATCTGTGATGAAAAACAAGCCTATCCAGTGCATTAAATATTATGTTGTATTAAACATTATTACACCATAATAAATATATATATTTTAAGAATTTTATTTATACAAAATATGGTATATTATTTCGTAATATTAAATTATAAGTGAAAAGTATTTATAAAATTACACTGTTATGAAAATGAGGGGCATTCCAAATTTTTTATGGTAAAAAGGAGAGCACAAACAGTAAAGATTTGGAAACTATTGGCTTATGCAAATATCATCATAAATCTATGTCATAACATGGCAGCATTTACAATAATGGATATATTTAAAATTGCAATAAAATAAATGATTTTTGTACAATTTATTGATCTATGTGTTATTTTAGGTTTTATATGCCTGTTTTAAGTATTATTTTGTTATTAGTTTCAGATAATTTTTTTCGAAATATAAAGTTAGTAGAAGTGACTGCAGATAAACTACATGACTTATCTGCTTATTTTATTAATTTGAAGATGTTGTAGAAACAAAATAATTAATGTATTGGAATGAAATGTTTAGGATGTGAATTTGCAGAATTTTTTTTTTTAATTTCCAACGTTTATATGAATTTTTTTGAGAATCAGAAATCCCAAAATAAAAAGAACAAAAATTTTAGAAACAAGAATCTTGAACACAATCATTATATATGGCATTGGGGTAGAACAACACATACAGATATATATAAATTTACTGGGTGAGTTGTTACCAGTAGTAAATTTAAGTACCTAAGGTTAAATTTTTAGAAGGATGGAGGTTTAGATACTGAGCAAACTCACAGAAGTCAATGTATTGATAGATGGAAGAATTAGAGGAAACTGAGTGAGTGCTGTGCAACAAGAGAGGGAACTATAAAATGAAAGGCAAACTATATAAAAGAATGATAAGACCAGTATTAATACATACTGCTGAGACATGGGCAATCACAAGTGTCAGGAAAAGAAAACAGAAGTAGCAGAGATGAGAATGCTGAGATGAATGATTGGTGTAATAAGAAAGGATAGGATTAAGAATGAAAATATAAAACGAATAGTTAAAGTAGGATTGTTGAGCAGGAATATGTAGGAAAGTAGATTGCAGCAATTTGGTCATGTGAAGGAGTGAGGAGTATATAGGAAAGAGAATGAGTAATTTGGAGTTAGGAGGAAAAAGGAAAAGAGGAAGACTTAAGTTGAGATGGAAAGATAAAATGGTAGAGGACCTGAGAGAGAAAGGATGGAGGATAGAGAAGACACAATGTGGAGAGAAATAGGAAAAAAAATAAGAGAAGAAAATGCCGATCCCACATAGATGTGAGAAAAGGCAGTGTGGATTAAAGAATATATAATAATATAAATAATAATAATAAATTAATGAATACATAATAATATATATATATTAATCCACAATTATTTCATAATTTGAAATAAAATATTTGAAAATTCTAGTTGCTAATGATTTTTGTTGTCAACAGATAGTAATGAGTTTAAACAATGTTGAAAGTCATATATTATGGCAGGAGATAAGAGAGTGATCAAACAACATAAAAAACAACTAAATGTAAACAAAATGAACTGATTCTGTATTTTCACTTCTAGAAGCTGTTTTATCAATTTCTTATTTTTTTTCTATTATATTTTTATTATGCTATAAATTTATTTAGAGAAATATAATGAAATACCTATAATATATATTAAAAAAAAAATCAAAGTAACCTGAAATCAGCTATATGTTACAAATGCATTGAATCCAGTGGCAGAACTACAATGTGCCAGATCCTGCAATGCAGGGGGCCCAAAACTTTTTTGTCTGTACTTTCTTTACTCATTTTTTAAATTAACAGCATAATAGAATAAAATTTAAATGCACCATGAAAAGAATGAAACATTCATTGAATCAGAGCAGTGTGGCAGTAGGAGCAATAGCTAAAAATATGGAAATAAAAGATGATTAGAGATTTTGCAAATGTAAAATCCAAGAGGAAGAATTTTAAATTTTAAATATATTTTCTTTTGATAATTTTGAATTGTGTTTTAGATGATGCAATTTGTACTTTTTTGTTATTTTCTGATAAAAACATCTAGATAATTTTTTTTTTTGTAGTAGGGGCCCAAATTATATTTTGCAAGGAGTCAAAAATTTTAAATTCTGCCAGTGATTGAATCATATATAATACAAAGATGATGAAAATTTTTCATAAAAATTTAGATTAACTACAAATTATTTAATACAATAGTGTTGATGACATAATTCTAGCATCAATCACTCTGCAAATGAAAGTATGAAACTGACATCTTGAGGTATTGTAGATAACTAACCAGTGGAAAAGTGTTAAGCTGTAAAGTATAAGTCTTACAGCTAAAAATTATGAGTATTACAAGATCGAAAGACATAATTTTTTACTAAATAATGACTGGAAGCTACTGTTTACAACTTGAAAGATTATTTCAGAGTATTTTTTGGCAAGTATACATCTTTAGAGAATTCTAACAAAATTCAACAAATTCATTATAATTCCTTAAAGACAATGCTTTTATAAAAATATTCAGAAATAAAATTTAAGGTTTTTAAAACAAATAGTTTCTGATTGCAATCATTCCTTGTTTAATGTCAGAATTAATTCTTGAAAATTGACTTTAGCAGAAATGATAAATAACTTAAATAAAAATTTAATTTAATAAGTCTCATAGGCTTATGGTTATAAATTCAGTATGCACATAGAGATTTTCCTAGTACTATAAGATATAATATTTAATAATTTTTTTCATCTAAACATTTCTTTATTGTTCAGTAATGGAATGGAATAAAATAAAAACATGATTTAATTGCAAATTTTTTAATTGTGAAATGTTAAATAGCAGTTATATGTCATCTCTTATAAATAAAAGGAAATTATTTTCTAATAAAAGACATTAGAATTTACAGCTGTTGTTATATCTGTAATTAATTTTTTTAAGACCACTTCTCAATCATTCACTAATTATAATGGTTCCACTACAGGTTCTATTACAGGTTGCTTATACAAGATGTGATAAACTGGAGTAAAGAGAATGGGTATCAATGAATCATGCCTAGATCTCTAATAAAAATTTTCCAAGGGATAGGACTCCTTATTTAATCCCAGGTATTACAATTAGAGTTGAAGTACAGTAAGAACCCACTTAATGCAGGGTATACATACCAGCAAAGCAAAGTGCTAAATGAAACAGCATTATATGAGGTCTTCTTAACATGTAAATAATGGTGATAGGTGAAACAGGATAGTAAAAAATATATATACATATTATTTTTATTATTTCATTTTGTACATGTATTATTACTATTGTATTAAACTTGTTAATTATAGGTCTTCCGATCTAACATGTATTATTGCTATTGTATTACATTAATTATAGATATTTTTTATTGCTAATATCGATTTGTATTCATAAATTATTCATGAAAATCAAAAATATTTGAGTAACTAATTTATGTTTGTGTTGAGGAAGTTTCTTCCTCATTTGACACTTTTTGATTTTTCATTAGAAGTAATCTAATGTCGTTTGTCTTTTCTCTTTCATTAGCAAGCAATTGTTGACAACAAGACATCGCATTCATGACACTTTGTCTTGCCTTTAAACTTCTATCAAAATTTGGATTATTTTGTAAAGCTGATCCATAATTTCTGTAATAGTGGCTAAACTTGTTTTGAGAAAATCCATTGCAAGTTTCTTTTGCTCCTCATCTTCAGAAATGCTATCTTCCTCATCTTTGTGCAATTTTGGATTTGTGTGTGAGTATAATTGATTGAAAAGCAGTACCAAAGTGAATCAATAAACAATATAGAATTCAAAAAAACTGAGTTAAACGGATCAGGTTAAGCAGGATCTTACTGTATTTCTATCTAGCCAATTGTTCTATGTGCAGTATAATTTAATAGTGTTCATAGACAATATTATATACTTAAAGTTGCATTCATATAAAATACAATTACTTGGTATTATTATAACAATTACAAATTTCCACTTTGTTTTCTGTTTCTTATAAAAGAAATATAAGAAAACAGGATTTTATTCCATTCTGCTGCTTATTTTAATTTTTATTGATTCATTTAGTTCTTGCTTGCAACATAAGAATGAAATAATGTTAACTGAAGCAAAGTTAAATGATGGCTATTATTAAAATATAAAATGCAAATTAATTTAGAATTTTTAATAAATTTTTAAATCAAATCAAAAAAATTTAAACTAATGTTTAGAAATAATTTTAATAATTAGTTTATATAAAATCCAAACATTATTGGCAGGTATGAAATTCAAATTTGAATATCTTGAATAAAATGAAATGTGCTATTAATTATACTAATCTGTAACTCCCAATTAAATTTTCAGAATAATATATTAACAATCATCCAATAATGCAAATTACTATTTAATTAACATTTCTGTAATAATATATTTTAAATTTTTTTTATAAATAAAAAAACACCTTTCATCAATCTCTTGCATTGAAATCAAAACTCTCTCTTTTCCATGATAAGATAAATCAGCAATGATTACAATATCAATTTCATCCATTTTCCATAACAATAAACTTGTCCTCTTTTCAGTATGTTGATAAAGTTGTTGTGATCGTTTGATATAAATTTCTGCATTTTTCTTTGCAAAAGTTGCATACAATTCTTCTAACTTTGCAGCTATAATGTATAAAATTAATATAAAATATTAATAAATTTTTATACAATATATAATAATTATATTCTGCATTCAATTAATATGTTTATATAAAAATAATTTTTAAATAAAAATAGTTAGGCTCAACTAATATGAATTGTATTTAGTTGTAAAAATGAAAACAGTTAACACAAACAAAATAGAGGACTTTCTGGGCATGAAAAATTTATTAAATCACTATCAGCAAAAAAATGTTTTTGGCTTTATGCCTACATCACTTGCTATAATTGATAGAATATAAACATAGAAAAGAATATCTAATACAGTGGATGATCAATTAACAAACAGTTTGTATAATAATATTTAAAAACAAGAACTTTACTAATAAGAAAGTGGCAATTATTTAGTTACTGTTTTGTTTAATTTTTTTTTTTTTTTAAATCTGATTAAAAGTTTATACAGTAATACCTCGTTTAATGTTACTCTGTTTAACGTTTTTCACTAAAACGTTATTCAAATTTTAAATATTTTTTCTGTAAAAAATTGATGAAAAATTTTTTTTCAAACCTAAAAAATTTTTTTTGTAATTATTTTTCAATGCAAAAATTGTTAAATTCAAATCTTTGTATTATTTATGTAATTCTAAGTTATATATTAAACGAATTTCATAAAATGTAATAAATTATATTTATTTTTCACTGATCCCATATTTTTGCAAAGATGTACCCTGTTTAACATTATGAAAATCTGGAACACATCCTTCAAGTTTAGCTATTGCAATAGAATGGTTTCAAGCAGTTTAAAAAAACAAAAATCCATAGCATAAGAATTCAGAACTCGAAAGAAATAAAGAAACAAAGGATACAATAAAACAAAATAAGGTGTTATGGATATTTAAATTTATAAAATTTTAATGGAAGCTTTTGTTTTTGTACAGAAAAAGTGACTTTTAACACTTAATAGAAAATTAAAAATTGATAGTGAGGAATTTAATTTAAAAAATATGTATAATTATATATTTTTGTAATATATTTATTTTATTATCAATCTTTTTAATTATCCTATCTATATTTCTGAATCCTTACTTCAAAATGTAATTTAAAAGTGATGTGGCCCGCAGCAATCTTACAGGCTGATTAAATGGCCCTTGAATTAAAATGAGTTTGACATGCCTGATAAAAATGAAAATCATGTAAATCAAGACTAACATTTGTATAGAAATGCCCATTATTTTTATACAAATGTTAGCTTCAATTTACATGATTTTTATTTGCACAATATTTTTGTATAAAAAGAGGAATAGATGTATCATCATCTTATTTAAATATGAAGTGCATGTTTATTGTTTGAGGAAATCAATCACATTAATTTCTTTAAACAAATAAAATTGTTTTTAAATAAATGTTAGTCACAATTTAAAATAACATTTTATATGTAGAAATTCAAACAATACCACAGAAAAAAAGCATTGTAAATCTACTTCTGTTGATAAAAAATAGGAAAAGTTACATTGATAGAGCCTGGAACACACCGACACTTTACTGAGCAGAAATGCAGAATGCAGAAGTTTCACATTCTGCTTTGGTTCTGTTTTCTGCAAAATATAGCAGGTGACACACACACACACAAATGCAGTTAAGTGAGTTAAGTAGAGTGCATTCCGCTGCCATTTTACATCCTCTGCCGATCGATAATCATGGATAACTTTGTGAAAAGTAAACTATAATACTATATTTCTTTTATAATTTTAAAATTACTTTATGGCTTACTTTTCACAATGTTAACCGTGATTTTCGATCGACAGAGGATGTAAAATGGTAGTGGAATGCACTACAGTTAAGAAACGAAAAGAGGCACCTTGTGTTTTTCTTATATTTAGCAAACTGATAATTTATAAATATATTCTAAGAATAATTTCAAATATTTTTTAAATATGAAATATTTTCATTTTAAAAGGAAATCATTATTTATATTTCCATTACATTCTATTATAATTTCTCTGCGTCTGGCAAATGTGATTGGAAGTTATTTTCAGAATGATCTACAGGGTGTGTCAGCTAAATCCGGACAAATTTCAAATTGAATTTCCCGCCTTATTTGACATCAGCGCTACGATGCTGCTGACGTTTTAGTAAGCCAGACAGACGATGCGTTTGAGGATAAGTACAAAATAGCTGATTAGTTAAGATTGAGTGCAGAATATAATCGGAGAGCAGCGATAATCGAAGGCCTTCGCGCTGGACGTTCACCTTCCGAAATAATTCGGTTCTTTAACTATCCAAGATCGACAGTTTATGATGTTGCTGCTAGATATGCGGCTTCAGAGAAGTCTGAAGAAGGTTCTGCCAACCCGGCAAGGAAGAGCCATTCCAGGGGGAGATCGTCAAGGACACCGGAAGTTGTCTGATGAGCTGAAGAGCTCATCTCAGAGGACCCAGGGCAATCTCTCAGGCAGTTAGCAAAAACATTGGGTGTGAGTGATGCCACAATGCGTCGAATTGCGGAAGAGGACCTACGGTACAAGTCCTACGTCATAAAAGTACAACAGATGCTGTCTGATGCCGCTAAAACAAAGAGAGTTGCTTGCTGCAACTTGCTTCCTAAAGAATTCTGACCTCCTAACAGTCCAGATTTGAATCCTTTGGACTATTACATATGAAGCATTGTTGAAAGGGTCTCTAATAGGTCGAGACATCCTAATGCTGCATCTCTTCAGGCTGCTATTGAGGCAGCCTTTTCAAACTTGGACAAGCAGGCATTGCGCAGGGTATGTCATCATTTCTGGTCAAGGATCGAGGCTGTAATTGAGGAAGAAGGATTAAACGTATATGACGTCATATGTAAACAATGCTACGACTGGTTGTAGTTAGACAGAAACTTTGAGCAGAATGAAAAACTTGAGCCGTGCTAATGTCAATTTTCCTGCCTTGTTTCTGCTTCGATACGCATAAATTTCTTTCTGCTTTTTGCCGTTTTTTCTGCAATTCTGCGCAGAAAAGTCTCGGTGTGTTCCAGGCTTAAGTGAGTGAAGGAATTAACTATGACCTATCCTATAATTATTTTATTATGCTTTATATTATTATTTAACGTATTATGTTTTAGTTTAAGAGTTAACTCACTTTTCACATTCTCCATCTCATCAGTTAGAAGCTGCGTGTTACGGATCAGAAGCCCATCTCCCAACAAACTCTCTCAGTTCTTGACATATTCTATTTTAAATAATTTACAACTGATCCAATGTGAAAATATAACAATGATCTCTTATTGATCATTTTATTCAGTACATAATTTAATTTGTGAAGAGGATGACATGAATTGATTGCTTTGTAAACTAAGAAATTTGAACTTGTTGCATGACTGCTATGTCAACTTATATCAGTGTTCTTACTGTTGAGGATCATTTTAATATTTTAAAATTTGGCAACACACCTAAATACTTTAAATAATAATTTAGATTCAACAACAAATTTTTATTAACAGATGATTATATTTACTCTTATTTATTACTTTCAGATTACAAACATACTCATACATGGGATCATGAAATGGCGGCCCTTATTAAATTATAACACCACCAAGAAATTTGAACTTGTTGCATGACTGCTATGTCAACTTATATCAGTGTTCTTACTGTTATTCTCAACTTATATCAGTGTTCTTACTGTTGAGGATCATTTTAATATTTTAAAATTTGGCAACACACCTAAATACTTTAAATAATAATTTAGATTCAACAACAAATTTTTATTAACAGATGATTATATTTACTCTTATTTATTACTTTCAGATTACAAACATACTCATACATGGGATCATGAAATGGCGGCCCTTATTAAATTATAACACCACCTGCAGATTTTGTCTTTTCAGAGAAACTATAATTTTAATTTAATTTTTATTCCTTAATTTAAAAATTATGAATGACAACCAAAAATTTTGGCTGTCAAAGAAATTTGAGGGTTAGATTTTTCTAGCAATACCCTATTTATAAGAATTGGTACAGTGGTTCAACTGCAAAAGGGATATCCAGCCAACCACTTTTCACTATTAATATATATGATTCATACAATTACATACATACAATTCATTTTTAATTTTTCGTGGCATACTGTCAAAGGTTTGGTGGCACACTAGTGTGCACGGCACAATGGTTGAGAACCATTCACTTATATAAATGAAACAAGCTACAGACTGTAACAGTCATTTGAATAAAAATGTACATGTCAACTGACACAATGAGGTGTGTTGTATTGCATTGGAGCTGGTTTGTGACTTCTAACTTTCTTGTAAGATCTACCATGGCTTAAGTTTGTATTGGAGTATGGAGGTATTAGAATTAATTAATATTTAAGGTTATATTTATTGTTATTTTCAAAATTTGGATATCTGAATTTTGCTTAAACAAGTTCTATTGACAATTTATTTTTGTGCTTTATTATTGACTAAATAAAGCTTTGATTACACTTTTTGTAAGTTTTTGAGTCAAATAAATTATTATTATCATTATTATTTAACTTTACTGGATTTGAGAATTTATTCAATTTATTAGTATAAGTTTCTAACATCATTTTTTGCTATTTAGATCTACTTGATACTGTGAGGCCCGCACAGCCCGCTGGGCCAGCAAGACTAGAACGAATGGTTCCCAACAGGCGGACAGCCTACAAGCAGCGTGTGATGCTGATAAGGACGGGTGACGAGAGGCCGGACAAAACGGACACTGAGACTACGTTTGTTGATACAAACATCTTTTATTGGAGAGATATTTGGTACAAGCAACAAATCCGACAATCAGAGTCAGAGGGCAAATACCTTAGTTTGTACGGGACTTCCTCTGGAGGGTCGGTCTTCCTCGAGAGGATGAAAGTTCGGTTTTCTGATGGCAATGACTTCCTCGGGATCAAGGCACAGAACTACCAATGGAGGGTCGGCTTGAAGGAGATTGTTTGTTGTTCGTCTTCGAGAAAATATATCGAGACGGTATATGGAGATCTTTGCAGATGTAATGTTCGAGAATACAGCGGGTGAGGTATATCCAGTCCGCTATAGTAACGATATCTGCTTTCGTCAGAGATCGAGATCTGCAGAATCAGCTAACAGGAATCGGCGATCAAAGAACGGAGAACAATAATCGGTGAACAGTAACCGATTTTTCTGACGAGCGGGTACCGACTAAATTTTACTGGAGCCTAAAGGGAGATGTCCGTCTTCTGGCTTGGATTGGAACCAACTGGACTCCCTTTGTTCAAAATCCCCGTTCTACACTTCCGATAAACAAATAAACATCTCTCCTTTTTCCCAGGAAGATGACATTTCGACCTGTCTCATAACTTCGCACAACCCCTCCGAACACCTGCACAATGCCGGAGTTCTTGTGCAGTTTACATCAAACGTGTTTATTTTCATTTCAGGGGATAGTGGAGAATGGAGTATTTCGGACCCGGCTGGAGATGGGACCTCCTCACCCAATGCTGACTATAAAGTTGTCAACTCCGATAACTTACGATTGGGTGAGAAGTGACATTCCCCAGCAAGCCGGACCTCAGGCCTCCACAATACTTAAGCCATGAGTTGTTTGTTTTTATTGGGTAGAAGTTAGTTATTGATAGATTGGTTTGATTTAATATATTTATTTTAGGAAATAGTAAAAAGACCTGAGCTCAGGCAGGACTCTGGATTTGCAAAATCGTTAAAACTGTTAGGTTAGATTATTATTGTTATTATTGATATTTTTGAATATTTCTGCTTTCAAGTGATAAATTAATGTATAAATGGTTCAGAAACAATTACTTACCAATTAATAGCATTTCAAAATAATTTTACTTATATAACTGATCATAATGCAGATTATCATTCCATAGGATTTTTTTTAAATATTTTAGTGCAATAAAATTTTGCTAATGTATCCAAGAGTTTCCAAAAAATTTAGATATTTTAATTTTTTTTATTTTATTAAAAATATTTTAATATGTTTTTCTTATTGCAGATTGAAAATCAGAATTTGATCACATTTTGATTAAAAAATAAAGCACAAAATATTTTTACCAGGAAGAAGTAATTTTCGCTTTATTAATCTCTCAATTTTTTCATCTAATATTCTTCTTCGTTTTAAACTTTCATGATATTCATCTTCTAACAGCTAAAATATTAATTATTAAAAAATTAATTTAATAATATAAAATTAAAAATTAACTATAAATGTTTAAATTATCAAAAAAACAGTATGATATTTTGTTTATTCATCTACTTTATTTTAATATTTTTAAATTGATAACCATACTATATTTAATTTATGAAGTTTTTTTATTCCTAAATATAGATTATAATTTTACTTATAAATTATTTCAATTACACTAATGATATTTTCTTATTTTGTTCTAAAATAACCAGTTCATGGAAAGTGATATATTCATATTTTCCTGAGTATTATTTTTTAATTCTATAATGAATTTTAAATTTTTAAATAAAACTTCTTGAATTATCATCTAATTTTATATTTTCATTAACTGTTTAAAGAAATGTCACTCATGAATTAAAGCAACTTTATTTATAGGTATATACTAAATTATCATATATACTGGGGTATATGAGAAGAGAAATTTTTCCAGAAAACATATTTTGAAGAAGTGGCCAGTTTATACAGAGGGAATTCTTGTGAAATCCCTCTGTATAATTCTTGTGAAAAATTTTCCAATTTTTGAAAAATATAAGATTCACTGGCTCAGTCATTCTGCATTCCCATCACATCTTTGTACTAATCTTGTGATATACCATATTTATTTCTAATAAATATCATCTTACTGATTCTTTCAATATTATTTTGTTAAATGTAATATAACAGATATGTATGATTGTACATATAATAATATTTTTTATAAGTATTTAAATACTGAATATGCACAAATACAATAAAAAGTATATAAAGCAATCAGATTGCATCCTCTCTGTTCTAGTAGTGCATCCAATAGTAGTGGCTAGATGTACCACATTTATTGGCATTATAAGGATGAAATATGAGGAATATACTGTAAAGGGGGAAAGTTAGTTGCTTTCACTTCTGAAAGCGGATCTTGGACTTGTATCTTTTCCAAAGCATAAATGTTTCACTCATGTGGGATTTGTTCCAAAAATCTAATAATCTTGTGAGTGAAGCTTGAAGAAAAGTATTCTATCAGATAATTTATTGCATATTTTGCTTATGATATAGATGAATTTCTGCCAAAATCAATTTTTATACATTTAATGAAATTCTGTCAACAGAATCAATCTGATTAAATTCCTTTTATAGTTTGGGGAAGCAAGGACATTAAATGAAGAAGTGAACACTTATTAAAGTTTCCAGTAAATACTAACTTTTCTACTTTAAATAAGGCATGAACTAACATTTTTTGCTAAAAATAGAAGGTAGAAGGTCATTTAGCAATAGTAAATATTTAAAATGCTTTTGATCTAATTAAAGTTTGGCATATATCTAAAAAGCAATCTACTTCCAATCATAGCTATATTTGTTTTTAATTAATATGAAGGGAGGCCAAAAAGTTTTTACCTTCACTATGTTGTATGTGTACTATAGATCTGTAATTGTAAATGATGATATGCATACTTGTAAAACAATAACCTATTTTTTTTGTTTTGGCAGGTCCTGTTTAATCATAGTTAAAAATGTGATAGAAAAAGTGTGTGTCATGCTGGATATCCTTATATCATATCATATCTAAAACTGAGCATTGAGCTGTGATGTAATTCCTTCATCTTCAATGGAAAATTATGCAAACAGTCCATGAAGAGATATCAAATGCATTACTTCTCTAAACTGCTTCATCTTCAAAAAACAGAAAATTTATTAAAGTACTTTCGGCTCTATCGAGGTCTTCGTCAGTAAACTCTACAAACTAAATTCTAAAGAATACATTGAAATGCAGTTATATATTCGAATATACATTCTAAATTTTTTAAAAGTTCTAGCATTCAAAATTCAAAAAAAGGTTCATTCATCGATCCCAATACGTGATGCATCTTAACATAATCACGTAGAAATTATCTCAGCACAAACTAATATTAATACTAACATTAATCAATAAATAACCACCATTAATACACAGGCCAGAAACGACATTAATGAGTACCCATATACCCTGGAAGATATCTTTCTCCTGTCCTTTCCTACTGAAGCACAAGTGAAAGATAGAGCAAGCAGCCAGAAGGTGGATAGCATTTAGAAGGACCAACACCATTTTTAACATTGTGAGAAATGACAAAAGCAAGAGGAACCCCTCAATTTATCTAATGTATACAAAATAACTATAGAGAACAGAGATACTAAGAATGATGAAGTATATATTGGATCCACAGTTAGATCAGTTAAGAGGAGGGTAGATAAACATATAGCTGATTTTAAAACATGAAGAATAGTATAGCCCTTGCACAAAGATTACTAAGCTATGATGCAACAGCTAAATGGGACAAGATGAAACTGATAAAAATACTAAATGATTTCCAGAAAGTAAGGGTTGTGGAAACTTTAGAGATCTTTTTCTAAAAAATCAAAAGGGACTAATATAATAAACTTCGATGATCCCGAGGCAGTGAGTACAGCATGGGAATATGAAGAGTATAAAAACAGAGCAGTGCATTTGCAAAGGGGCAGTGTATCCTATGATCAGATTGAGGCATTATTCCCGATTATTGGTTGATGTTAGTATTAATATTAGCTCGTGCTGAGATAATTTCTACGTGATTATATTAAGCGCATCACATATTGGGATTGATGAATGAACCTTTTTTAAATTTTGAATGCTAGAACTTTTTAAAAATTTAGAATGTATATTTGAATACATAACTGCATTTCAATGTATTCTTTAAAATTTAGTTTGTAGAGTTTACTGATGAGGGCTCGATAGAGCCAAAAGTACTTTAATAAATTTTCTGTTTTTTGAAGAAGTTGCTGATTTATTGCCTACTTTAAGAGCTGGAAATATACATGAAGAGATATCAGTTGTGTATGGTGAGAAATGTCCATCTTATTAGACTGTGAACAATGGAAATGGGAATTTAAATATGATTGCATTAGCCTACAGGATTTAGTTCCTTTTACCCAGTAGAAGGCCATCCAGCAAGGTCATGTTGTCTACGTTTTGAGACAGCAAAGATGTCACATTGACAGATTACTTACAAAAAGGTCAATAATAATAGAGATTAACTTTTGTATTCACTTTCATTTTTATCATTTTCTTTACATATCACCATAGCATCTATTTATTATGGTTTGGTAATCCAGTTACTATTACTTTGAATATTGAAAATCAAAAATAATAGTAGTATTCATTAATAGTTCCATTGACCATATAACCACTAATATTTAAAAACAAGAACTTTACTAATAAGAAAGTGGCAATTATTTAGTTACTGTTTTGTTTAATTTTATTTAAATAAATGTTATCTTCCTACCAGTAAAGTACTTGTTTTTAAATATTATCAAGATTAAAGTTAGTAATGCTAGTAATCAGCCAACAGCAATATAATCCAATAGGACTGCTCCATTCAAGATCCCTAAAAATTCTAAACAACATTATCTTCCAATTTCTGGCAATTATAGTAAAATTAGATTACTAACAATTCAAAGAGGCACTGAAGCACAAATCTTCCTTATTCCAGAAAAGCATAGATCAAAACACTTTTTTTAATAGATTTAAATTGTAGCTTATTTTATAATAATTTCATTTATAGCTTTTTTCCAATTCTTTTCTTACAATAAAAATTGTTGGTTCTCAACATAACTAATCAGTTTTTATTTCATTATAAACTATTAATACATTGCAACTAGAGCTCCGAATACTGGCTGCAAATTCTTCATTACCAATGATTTTGATATTGACAAAAACTTTATAAGAATATTTTTCAAATAAAATGCCAAATGCATTTTTGAATTTAAATTACATTTATAAAAACTTTAAATTTAAATTACTTAAAATTATGTTATCAAATCAAAAAATAAAATAACAAATTGTTATATATAAACTGTGTACATAAGAATTATATTATTTCCAATGTCACTTATACTATTTATGAGTAAAATAAATATCTTGGAATAATACAGTGCAACAAATCCTATTGGTCTGACTACTTGCCGAAAAAGCAAAGCGGAAAGGTAAGAAGATCTACAACTGCTTTATTGACTTCCAGAAAGCTTTCGATAGCATAAACCAACAACGGATCTGGGCAGTTCTCGCTTCCTTTGGAGTTGACAGGAAAGTGGTTAAGTTGCTACAAAACATCTATGAGAACAACAGGCTCGCCGTCAAGACTGGAAATGACATGGGGACTTGGTTCAAGATGCTGATCGGCAGCCGCCAAGGAGACCCACTATCTCCGCTTCTGTTTATCACCTACCTGGAATGTATTATGGACAGCGTCACCAAGCTCAACCTCAGAGTCACCATCCAAGGCAGCATCATTAGCAACCTCTGATTCACTGACGACATCAATCTCATGAATGAAGTTCTGCAAGCACTCCAGGATCAAGCAACCGCCCTGGAAGCATCTGCCGAAAAAAACAAGCTCCAAATCAACACCAGCAAGACCAAAACGATGGTCTTCGGAGCACGAAACATCGAACAACAAATCAAGATCAACAACAAGCCAGTCGAAAATACAGAGCAGTTTGAGTATCTTGGAAGCATCATCACATGGGACAACAACTGCTCAGTGGATATTAAAAACAGAATCGCCAAAGCTACTGGAGCCCTGGCGTCACTAAAACACATATGGAAGTCCAGCAAGATTACCATCCCAACGAAGCTGCGTATTCTTTCAGTTTGTGTCTTCAGCGTTCTGCTTTACGCGGCCGAAACGTGGACACTGAAGGAAAATGATAAGAAGAAACTATTGGCATTCAAGATTTGTTGCTATTGCCACCTACTAAAAATTAAATGGCAGGACAAAATCAAGAACGAAGAGATCAGGAACACATTGAACATTCATACCACCATCATCGACCTGATCCAACAGTGAAAGCTCAGGCTGTTTGGGCATATCTGCCACATGGATAACAACCGGTTAATCAAACATGTAGTTACATCTGTCATGAATGGCAAAAACAAACAAGGTCAGCCCCCGTGAACCTGGATGGATGATATCACCGACTGGTGCAAATGCAGTATCCAAGAAGCCTTCCACCGGGCCCAGAACCGGAATCAATGGAAAACAGCAACAAGAACCAATGACTAGCCCCAACGGTTACTTAACCATGGGAAGATGAATGATGAATGAATGAATATCATTAATTACAATAAACTTTTATTATTTTGTATTTGTATTAAAATAGCAATATAAAAACTGTTGAAACTATCCTGTAATAATAATAGTAAAATTTTTTAACATGCAATCCTGTTCAAAGAAGGCTATTTGTATTCTTGTGCATAGTACATCTACTGATTACTGCTAACTTTTTCTATTTAATTAGAAATAGACTAGCATTATTTAGCAGATAAAAAACATTTCACAATTTATTTAATTTCTGTAATGTTTTTGGTACACCCATCTTCAGCACATTGCAAAGTATAGATCATTTTTGAAAAATAGAATCAAACATTACGAAATTGGTTTTTGAACTGATTTCGTAATGTTCAATTCTATTTTTCAAAAATGCAAAAAAAGAAAACATCCTATAAATTTTTGTAAGAGAAAATACACAGTTTTCTAAATAAATATGCACATCTTGAAAATATTAATTTGTATTCTGCATTCCCTCATTTCTAGTAGTATTGAATGGTATGAATGGAAAAATAGAGTCGATAATTTACTAACAGGTGAAAATATGCTACATTACTTTACGATATGCTGAAGATGGGTGTACTGAAAATATTACACAAATTAAATAAATTGTGAAATATTTTTTTATCTGCTAAATAGTGCTAGTGTTAATCTACTTGGCATAATATTAT
This sequence comes from Olivierus martensii, assembly GCA_000484575.1. Lineage (NCBI taxonomy): Eukaryota > Metazoa > Arthropoda > Arachnida > Scorpiones > Buthidae > Olivierus > Olivierus martensii. The sequence continues at coordinate 46,593 of AYEL01070901.1, read as the reverse complement.
ATTGAGAGTACACATAACTGACTATTTGAATATGATAAAATTGCAATAGTTTGGAAGAGGAGAGATTTTCCATTCCTTAATGAAATATTATATTAGAATTTATTGAATGATAACTGCAAGGAAAATTTTCATAGTTCCCTGCATTCAGTGCTGGTTCTATAATTAGGTCAACTTAGCAATTGCTTAGGAGCACAGTAATTTGGGAGTGTCAATTTTGCCAACAAAAATCAAAAAATAAGTTTTTATATAAAAAAAATTAATAAAAACACCTCGACTAATTTAATAATAATGATGATATACTTTTATTAAAAAAATAGATTTGCCACTTTATATATTATGTAAACATCATATGATGCAATGCTACCTCCTGCTTTGAAATATTTTTTTAAATTGCCAAAAACATTCAAATATTGTGCTTTTTATTTGGTAGCATAACAGGAAGAAGTGTTTAAGTATACTAGGTAAAATAATTAATATTGGTCCTGTCAATCACATCATTTTGAAATCTCTCATCATTTTAATTTTTACGTATTAGTAAATTATCGACTTGATTTTTCCATTCATATCATTCAATACTACTAGAAAAGAGGGAATGCAGAATACAGAATTAATGTTTTCAACATGTGCATAATTATTTAGAAAACTGTGTATTTTTCTCTTACAACAATTTATAGGTGGTTTTCTTTTTTGCATTTGCAGAGGACTTTTATCAGATGTGTATGTTGACCTTTCCAATTGGTTAGTCATATGGGGAATGATATATGAACTTTGATGAACTAATATATTGTATTTGTATTTTAGTTCAGATTTAGATATTGTTAGATATTCTTCATCCAATCATTGTAACTTCAATACAAGGTAGGCAATGAAAAATAATTATATGTAATTTAAAATATATTTTTCATATAACATATGCAATATATTAACAATATATGATAGTACAATGTATTTTAAATCAAGTGGCTACAAATGATTATAATAAAGAGTGTCCCACTTCTATTATGATTGATTTATTTTTTATCAATCAATTTCTAATTTTATTAATTATATATATATATATATATATTTATTTATTTTAGATATAGAAATCTTAGGGTGTCAGATTTTTCTTCCGTAAGCATGCCAAAAACTCTAGTGTCAGCTCTGTCTGCATTATAGAATATTAAAATCAAACTTCTATATGCAATGTTCAATTTTGGTAATGGGATAATAGTAGGGTATTTTTCATTGTTTTAGACTGTTCTAAAGCAGAATTAGATGCATATGACAGCTTGGAGAAAAAGACTGCTATTGTAGGATATATCATATAATAGCCTTGAATACGTTAAGAACAATATTTTTTTACAGAATCTTTTAAATCAAATCTCAAGAATAATATCCATACTGGATCTTTTAATTAAAAATTTCAATTTAATTATTAATTTGCAAATATAACTAATATTAATCCAAATTATTTAAAAATTATTAAAACTTCCATTATCAAGATATTAATCTGACAGATTATGTTTAGTATTTTTTTTTTTAATAAAAACATATATATATATCATGGTAAAAGTGATTAATCTGGTGATTATGCATAATTGCCAGTTATTATGTATAATCACCAATGATTTCAGTAAAAGTGATAAATTTATTTCATATAATGCAAATTTATCACTTTTATTGGTGATTATGCATATTTGCTGATTCGGTAGTGGTAAATATGACAAATCATAATCAAATTTACCAGACATTATGCATAATCGCCAGTCTAGGATGGTAAATTTGATTAATAATGCATTTTTGTCGAGTAATGAAATAGTTCACTGCATTCATCGTCATTTATATAATAAGTTCGGCTTTAAGCAGTCAAAGAAAAATAAGATCTCATTCTATTCAAGAAATAATTGCAAACGAAGGTGCAGAAATTAGAGTTCCCACTCAGATAAAGACATCTATAAAACTTGAATATGATTGGCTGGATAATTTTGTATATGTCATAAAAGAAACATTATATATCTTATTGAGATCGAAATCACAAAACAAGATTTGTTAATAACAGTCAAAAATGAAAAAATGATGATATATGGCTTAATGGCAAATGAACTGAGCATGATATATAAGTGCCAAGTAAAAATAATTCCCTGTGATGACTTGGGGTGTCACTGCAACAACTTACTGCAAAAATCATATCTGAGCTATTGATTTGCCCCTAAACATAAAAGCAAACATCCAGATTCATATCTTCAAGAAGACTGGAAAATATCTTTGAAAAGAGTTGTGGATTTGGCTAGGAGGGTGTGGAAGATGATGTTGAAAAAGTAATGAAATGGCTAGAGATAATCAAAGTTAAAGGTGAATGAATGCTGAGAGGGTGTTGTAAAAGTGTGAAACAACAGAACCCTATAATTGAATTATTAATTAAAATAACAAAAGGTGGAAAATTAAATAATATTTACCAAATTTATGAACTATATTTTGGAAAAAAATAAACAAAAAATTTTATTTATTGACGTACAGGAATATAAATTTAAAAAATAAAAGGGTAGGTAACATACTAAGTATAATTAATTCTGGCCAGCGGAAAATTGACTATACTGCAATTGTATTCGTCTTATCTAAATAATAATAACTCTCGCATACGATATCGGTCTCGGCATTCCTGCTGAACCGCTCTTCCGATCTTAATTTTAATATAAAAATTTTAGCAATTGTTGACGCTTAAATTTAGAAGCTTTCAAAAGACGTTTTAGTGTTATAGTTGAAGATTTAATATAATTATCGAATGCATTTTATCTGACTGGTAAGGAAACTTATGAAACTTACTTTTATCAGCTTAATTTGAGGTGACGTGACTTTCAACCGTGATTTTGATTTGTTACTTTTGCCAACGGATAGTCGACCCACACGAAGTAGTAACTTCCTCTGACGTGTCACTCGAACGGTGATTTTTCCGTACGAGATCACGATTATGGCTAAACAGAAATTCGTCTTAGATGGGATCACCAGGACTACAGTAATCAAACTAAAACATACTTACTCAATGGCAGGAAAAAGACAAAGATAAAAGCGCTGGTGATGAATATCCTACCAGAAACGGTACGGTCACCGAAAGCGATGGTACAGCCCACTTCGAAAGTTTCGTATTTTCCCACCCCCACAAACGGTCCGGATGACCAAATCAGCGAATATATGGCGGCTAGTATCAAGAGAAAGAGAACTTTCTTCTTTCTAAACCAATAAACTAAAAGCAACAAGATCCAATCAATACCTTTCTTCTCCTCTTAATCTCATGACAAAATTTACCTTTTTTGGGATGACACAGATTCACGTAACGGATGATGGCCAACAGAGCGTGTATGGTCATGTTGAAAGTTCCCAAAGTCAGAGCTAAGAAGCCGAAATATAGACAACCTGAGAAAATAAACAAAAAATTTTATTTATTGACGTACAGGAATATAAATTTAAAAAATAAAAGCGTAGGTAACATACTAAGTATAATTAATTCTGGCCAGCGGAAAATCGACTATACTGCAATTGTATTCGTCTTATCTAAATAATAATAACTCTTTGGCCGACTGCTGATATTATATTCCTAATTTATTAAATAAAAATATTTTCTATAATACAAAATTTTGAATTTAAGAAAAAATTTAATTAAGGAAAAATAAGATGATATACAGTGTTGCCTAATAAATTAACTTAATAAGTTTGTAATGGCGGCAGCACGGAGACTAAAATATCCAAGTAAATACTGCTACTATTATATGATTGACCAAATAAATTTATTTATTTATTGCCTGGTATAGGAAAATTCGCTTTATGGTAAAGCATTTAAAACTAATATTTTTCTTAGGAGAATACTTGTAAACCTAAAAGTATTTGAGATTTATAACCAAGCCAATTATTAAAAAAAATTGTGATAAAGACATGACCCGTAGAGAAAATGTAATTTTTTAATATTTGAAATTTAAAAGGAATGCTTTCTCTTTACTTTTTATTGAAAGTGGTCATCGAAGTCAACTTTTAATAAAAAAATTGGAAATAACTTAAAAATAAGTATTGATATATTAGTTTGAAGTTGGTTAAACTTAATGTGTGTTAAAATGTTGAATTTTATCATCTTTTAACTTCTTCCATAAATCGAATTTGTTTAAATCCCAGTGAATTTTTACAGCAATTGAATTTTTTCACTTAGAATTACTTTTCTTAGAAGAAATTCTACTATAAACGTCTTCCAGCAGCTTGAAGAAAAATTGAGTGCTGTTAAGAAATGCTAGGAAAACTTTGAAAATTTTCCAAGTCTTTAAGGAATGTCAGAAAGTATTGGTGGAATGTTAGTCAGTGTTCGTTAAAATTCTTATGTTCTCTATACTTCATGGAAAACTACAAGGAATTATGGGAAATATGTATTTCTTTTAAATTAGATAATTTGCGCATAAATAATTTTTTATAATTATGAAGAATTGAAAATTTTAATGAAATGTTTCATTTTTGGTACTGAGATTGATTAGGCGAAAAAATTTTAATTTCTATTCTTTCTAAGAATAAAATCATAGTAGCTAAAATATTCAAAATATTTGAGCGCTTAGATTGCCATATAACTTTTATAATTTAGTTGAATCCACTACAAAAATATGTATGTAAATAAGCTAACTATTGAAAACAAGTTTTACTACAAGTTCTGAAAAGTTAGGATAATCTTAACTTCTCATTATTTGGCTTATTTTTATGTAGTATTTTTTTGTAGAACACAATATTTATCTTTTAGACGAAGACTTTAGCCCATATCCGTCACTGGGGGCCTGCAGTGGGCCCCATATGGACTCGGACCACCTCATTTTCTACTTTTTCGTATCCTCTTTATATTCGCGCACTTTTCGTATTCGGGGATAAGCTAACACATAGCCCCCATAGGGATTGATACAAAAATAATTAAAAAATACGTTGATATTTTGTAAATCGTTCGGTTGACTGTTATCTCGCTGCTTACTCATTATTGTACAGTAATATTTATCTTTTAGACGAAGACTTTAGCCCATATCCGTCACTGGGGGCCTGCAGTGGGCCCCATATGGACTCGGACCACCTCATTTTCTACTTTTTCGTATCCTCTTTATATTCGCGCACTTTTCGTATTCGGGGATAAGCTAACACATAGCCCCCATAGGGATTGATACAAAAAAAAATTAAAAAATACGTTATTTATATTTATATTTTACATTTTATCAAATTATTTTTTAGAACACTTATATTTAAAATGAGAAAACAAAAGATACCTAAAACGTACTATTTTCACCAGGAATGGGAGCATCACTACGTTTTTATAATGGTAAAAGAGAAATGTTGTTTGATTTGCCACTCATCAGTAGCTATAGCTAAGAAAGGTAGTTTGGAAAGACATTTTTTATCTCTCCATAGTAAATATCAGTTGGATTATCCAGTAACTAGAGATTTAAGAATTAAAAAAATTGCTGATCTCAAGACTCAATTATCAGACCGAAGAATTTCGAAGGTAGATCGCGATTCATTGTTAATATATTCGCGAATCAAATGGACTATAGAGGGCATGATGATTTTTCAATATGGTGGCTGAAAGTAGTATAAGAGAGAGATATTGAAAGTAGACAATTGGTATTTTAGCGATATTCCTCAACAAAGTTAAACTTTGTGCGAATCATTTCAAATGCAGCCATTATTTCTTTTTTGGAAGGTTTAGGAACTTCTATTTTATTTGCTTCATTGTCTTTATCTTGATTGAACTTAAAACGTCATCATCTGTTGGATATTCAGCTACGATAACGTCTTCATCCAGGTTTAAATATTCATTAAGAGAGATTTTGTCATTTATTGTGCCTGTTGTCTGTAACTGGTTCCAACATTCCTCAACGTGTGACAGTACATTAACTTCTTCCACAACAGAATTTTCAGAGAAGCCGGCTTTTATGAAGCAATTCTGTATTGTAGCAGAAGTTATGAACACTTTTCGTTATTTAAGCTACGTCATTTTGCCACACTTTCGCTAATTCTGATATACACACACAGATTAATTACATTGTCAATGGGTTGATCATTTTCAAGTACAAAAATTAGTTTCTTGAGAATCTGTTTTTGATAATGCATTTTAAGATTTTTTATTATGCCTTGATCCATTGGTTGTAATTTTGATGTGTTTGGAGGAAAAAATACCAGGTTCACATTTGTTAATTTTTTTTGTTATAGAAGAAGGATGTGCAGGACAGTTGTCTATGAAAATAACAACTTTTTTCTTCTGTCTTGTCATTTTTGTATCAAAATTAATTAACCACTTCTCAGAAATCTCACTTGTCATCCATGATTTCTTATTGTATTCAGTCAACTTCTAATGACTTCACTCCTTTAAAACATCTTGGCTGCTTGCTTTTACCTATAAGCAAATTTTTAAGTTTTTCTTTTCCAGACATATTGGCACAAAGGACAACAGTTATTCGTTCCTTCTATTTTACCTCCATAGCATTTATCGTCTTTAAAAGTTAGAGTCTTATTTGTTAAACATTTAAAAAAAAAGTCCAGTTTCATCCATGTTAAAAACATTATCAGGCTGATATTCCTGTAAAATTGGTTTTAAAATTATAGTTTTCCACTGGCTACAGTCTGTCTCAGATACACATTCGAAATAACTTTTTCTTTGATTCCGTGATGCTTCTTAAATTTGTCTAACTGTCCAGTACTTGCTTGGAACTCCTCATGTCGATTCCATTGCCTTTTCCTTTATGAGTGGTCCTGAGACAGGCATGTTTCCATGCCTTTTCCTTTATGAGTGGTCCTGAGACAGGCATGTTTCTATCTCTCATCATCTTCACCATTTCAACACTGCTTCGTCCACATATCAGTACTTACATGTCCTTAATCGTTTTCTGTCAGCTCCTGCAACTTCGTGACTTTTTAAAACAGATTCCCGATTCATTCTTTAGTATTCTTGACACTGTACTTTGTGGAATTCCAGAATTTCTGCGCACATTCTTTTTCTCACTCCACAGTCCACATCTTTTAGCAATTCCACTTTTTCCATGACACTCAACGACTTTCTCTTTGACATAGTAAACATTTTAGTAGAGCTAACAAAGACTAACTAAAATATCTCGGTTCAGTTTAGGTTTTGGTTTTAAGCCAATTAACACAAGTAACATACAAAACCGAAACTGAAACAAGCCCTAGAACTTTACACTAACCCCCTCTACAGTACAAATCGACACATCCATTTTGTTTATTTGTCAGCTTTTTCTAGCCAGACCCAATCTAGACTCCTTACCTTATCCTTTTCCCTCGCCTCTGAAATTAAAAATTTCGATATATAAAAATTTTTTTCGATATATAGAAACAAATTTCAATGGAAATTTCACGGGACTAACAAAAAACTTTGATATACGGAGAATTTCGATATATGCAGGTCCGACTGTATATACTATATACAAATACTTATGTAGATGTTTATAATTCCTAAAGTTAGATTTTCTTAAGGGAAAAAAGCTACTTTAAAATTTTAGAAGAATTTAAATAAATGGGTAATATTAAAATTTATTTTAAAAAAAGTTTTCGTGATTAAAATTTATATTGAAAAACTGAAAGAAGTGAATATCAAAATAATTACGTTGTAATGTTTACAATATTTTGATTTCATTTTTGCCAATAAAACCTGATTTTCAGCACTAATATTACCAGTATTGGAAGCAATAATTATAACTCAAAAAAATATTTTATATTTTTCTATCTTACATTAATTATAAAAATACTTACCTCAAAATTATCTCTTAATTTTACTTCAAAAGGATCATCTCCAATTTCAAGGGAAAATGTCTGCAATTTATTATTATATTAGCATAGATGAAATTATTTATAGCTTAAGTTAAATAAATTTACAATAGTTAAGCTTATTATTACTATTTGATGATAAGAATATTATTTCATTTAACAAATATTTAACTTACAAAACTTTAAAGTTTTAATTAACATGCTATTAATAGCAATTTTTCATGATGAATTAGGTAGTGCAAAGTCTGATAGAAATTAAAAGTAATTCTCAACTTATGATGATTCATATTTATAGTTATAATCAGTGGCATAATAATTGGGAGTGCAGTGTGTTTATGCAAATATTAAAAAAAAAAATTAGAGATATAATCAGTGGCATAATAATTGGGAGTGCAGTGTGTTTATGCAAATATTAAAAAAAAAATTAGAGAATATTTACTAATACATGGAAAAAAATCTACAAATTATAAATTTATAATAATAAATTCTACAGAAATTGTTAACAAATTCTATACTCTTAAAAAAATTAAAGATTTTGGACAAAAATTTTAATTTGGCAACATATACATGAAAGTAACTAAAGGTTATAAATAGGTGAGGGTCCCATCCACCCAGTTCTTGATATATTATTGATTATGATGCAATCAGTTAATTGATATAATAATCAATGCAATTCATGTTTATACAAGACCATACATAATAAAGAACTGTATAAGCACTATTAGCAAGGTAATAAAACTTTTATTGGCACACAACGTTTTCGGACAATATTCAGTCCCTCATCGGTATGCCTCTCTTTTAGCGACGATTACAAAATTATAATAATTTATAATATAGAATAATTTTGTAATCTTCACTAAAAGAGAGGCATACCGATGAGGGACTGAAAAGCACTAAAAAGACTATGCAAAAGCAAGTGGTCGTATATACTGACCATACATAATGATCTGATATAAAGATAATGAATACCATTTTGAATCTGATTCCTTTAATTATGTGCTTAAGTTTAATAAAGGATTAATTAATTGTATTGAATGTACTTATATCATTGGAATGATATAAGTACATTCTGAATAATCATAGTTAACAGCTGATAAATATAAAAAACAGGTAATTCTCAGATTGCAAGTTCCTGCTTAACAAATTCCTAGATTTGTTTTTTCAAATATGAAACATCAAAAAATTGAAAAGATTAATTTCAATAAATAAATATTAATTGTTCATAAATAGGCATTTCAAAATATATGCATAGGCATATAACATACTGAAATTTGTAGCAAAAATTTTGTCGGCAGCTATGAAATTTGAAAAATCAAAGTGGGAACTGAGAAGTGGAAGTTGTGATCCCTCTGGTTTTGCCAATATATTATGTAAATAATTTTTATTCCCAAACTGTGCCTAAGACAGTAGTTTATCTGTGTTAAAGTTCATCTACTTATTTGTCAATAGCAATGAAAAAAAAATTCTTTAAAATTTAATATGACAAAAAATTTCATTATTATTATAATTTACTTGATTTTAAAGACTATGTTTTAATTTGTTAGTTAATAAATCATTTTTTCAATCATCAATTATTGATTTTGTTGGTCTTTACTTAATTTTATTGTGGTCAAACTGCATTGCTGAGGATGGAATCCATGACTTTAACATTGTGTCTATGGGAAATTGATTCTTGATTCACAAGATTGTACTTTACAAGCATACTCCATAAATAAATTAACTCAAAGTTGAGAACTACTTTATTTGTAAATTATGACAACATTAACTTATGACCTTAATGATTCAAACTGAATCTCATCATAAGTCAAGGAATATATTATATATTAATTAAATTTTAATTATAGTCAAACCATGATAAGATGCACTCCATTAAGCTGCCACCCTTGCTGACCACCAAGAAATTTGGTGGAATGGATCTTCCCTATGTTAATGGAATAGGCAAACCCAGATAAGACACCATCTGCCATCCGTGAATACAAACGTCTGAACCAAATATTCCTTTTGGTATTGTATTTGTCCTCGTTAATCTGCCAGGGGCAAGTAAGGTGACTTACATTCCAAAGTTCATCAGCACTCTATATACAGTATTAAAAGCACTCTGGATTCTTTTGTAACCAGCAGATGGAAATGATGGAGTTAACAGTTAATAATGCATTTCTTTAAGCTTGGTTCACACTTATGTTGTCGAAAATTTAAGGCCAGCCGCAAACTAGTTGACGGCATCAACTGCAATCTGACGTCAGATACGATTTCTCTAGTCACGTGACCATTTCATAAGACATCGCTGGATGCGATCTTTGAGGAGGTTGTCAAACGACGTCACTCATGACGTTGTTTTTACAGCCAATTAACATTTTTCGAACATCTGTTAACAATTTTTGGAACATCTGTTAACATTTTTCGATCATTTGTTTATCTATCGAATAATGCCGACGTACAGAAAAGACATGCCAATGCTGGTGGCTTCCGGTTTTGGTATTGAAATGTAATAAAGTTTTCGTTTACTCTCTGATGTGTTGTTAAATAAAATTAGCACTCCATAGATATGGGAAACATCGATGTCACCACATATACCCAGATCACATGTAGAGAAACTACATCGTGGTCCGGGAAACATAACGCGTACAAAATGTACTGTATATTTATTAAAAGCAACGCGATATGCCTTTCACTAGCAGGTAATTTACCATTTGCCCAGTTTGGGATCTTTATTTTTAGATTTATAACTAGATGTTATTTATTTGTCAACCTTTATTACCTGATAAAATGTAATCAGTCTTAAGAAAATGCACAGAACAAATGAAAGTGTTCTTGGGTGCCTTCTTTCCAAATTTCAATATATGTAGCCATTCTTTTTGTAATTTGATATTTTTCGGAGTCGATGTAAAAAAAAATGGTCACTGATTGTTTGCTCTTACATTGTGGTACGTCGGAATAACGATTACTTATCTTATTATTCTTCTTCGTTCTTCCAAAATCCATAATAACATTCACTTATAACATACACGTAACGATAGTAACCAGTCTACTATACTACTTTCAGTAGTTTCGCAGAGAGACACCAGTTGGCAGGTCATTAGTTTGGAAACGCGAATAAAGTCGATCTTAATGGCAAACAAGTTGGCCACCCATGGTATATATTATAGATTAGTCATTAAGGTTACTCGATAAAGTTTATAAATCTATCGTTACTAATAAACTATGGTATAGTAACTTAATAGCAGATATTTAAAACAATTATAGTGTTTACTACTTCATAAGCCATACTATATTTTTATGCTAATATATCTCATTATCATAAAAAATAAACGAGTGGTTATTAGTACCAGAAACTCGGTAAGAGATTAAATGATAAATAAATAAGATTTTCGGATGCTGATTTTCATGGAGGAGAATTGTTGGCTAGAATTTCAGACAGAAATGATAGTCTCTTCGATACATTTTTTATTAAAAAATGAAAGTACTAACTAATAGTGGTACACTCTTAATCAAAATGCGCATTATTAGCTAATATTCCAAAAAATCTATTTTAAAAAGGTGTAATTGGTAATCTGAGAGGCAGCCGAACTTCGACATAAGAAAAATCAATTCCTCATTTTTATATAGTGACTTATAGAGAAGATTGTTAGTGATATTCAATGCTGCTCGAAATTTACCTAAAACTTTCTATTCGTCTCCGATTTATTAATTTTATAAAAAAATAAAAATGGTATTGAATGGTGAGGAAGTCAGATTATACTAATGGATATTTATTATTTATTAAGAAAGAAATTTCTTTAGTTGGTGCAAATATCAATGTCATACAGTAGTATCGATAGAATAATTTATCCATGCTAGACAACTATACGTAAACTATTTTTTTCTTTTTTTGTTAGTCAAGAAAAACTTAAATAAATACATTTTTATTAATTTATAATGTTGTCGTAAAAAGAAGAATGGCATCTGCTCGACTAATTATTTATGGAAATATTAAACAATTTTTTAAACTTGTTTAAACAGAAATTTTCGAAAAAAATATCAGAAAATTGTAAAAAAATTCAACATGAAAATATTCAGAAGCGGAAGCCATCGAGTAGAAAATGGGAATTTTTATCAAATTTAACACTACGTTACATCCTTACAGGGAAAAATGAAATCAGTATTTGTACAATTCGTTAGAAATATAAACAATAAATAGGTCTATTAGAATGTATAAAATATCATATCTGCATTAGAAAAATGATGATCAAAGAGTATGCAAAGGAAAAGATGAGGGGTTAATTATGTCCAACTATAATTAACCACTCATCTTTTCTTTTGCCATACTCTTTGCTCATCATTTAATTTGCACCCAGTATTATCGAATCATTTTTGAAAAATTATTTATTACTAATTATTTTTATAAATGTGGTAAACCACGAGTTGTTACATATAAAAACCAATAATGGTTTTAATTAATTTATTAACGAGTTTTAGAAACATTATAAAATAATTTGTTTTTTTTTATTCGATAAAGTTTTTATTAATTAATTTTTACCAGTTATTCAGAGTATTTGAAAAATTATTGGCGAGATTTTTAATTTATTACATAGAAGGAGCGTGTGGTAGATTTAATTAATTACAGGTACAAATCACAGAAATAGACAAATTAATAATATCTTCGAACAAACTACACATGCAAACTACTTTGTGTCACTATTTTGGTGCAATTTTTTACTATTATTTTATTATTTACTTATTTATTTATTTGTACCAATAAAAAGCAACTATGGAATAAAATAAAAAGCCAAGTTTTGAAAGCACTAAGTGTGCCCGCTTTAAAACACATGGTAAAATAGATGATTTTATAATTTTCGGATTATTCTCAAAATTTTCACATAAAGTATTCGTAATTCTCTTATTAATAATAATATACTGTATTTTAATAATAAAATAATTTTAAAGATAAGTTAAGAGATAATTAGGTAGGTATATACCTGTATTAAGTAAAATATTTCTTGGTATGCGGGAAGGCGTGTCAAAATTAATAAACTCCTGGCAGTGGGAAAGTGCGAAGTTCTTCTCCCGCATGCAAAAATAAAAATAAAAAAAAGTCTGATATTAAAGAATTTTTTATAAAATTCTGAAAAATTAGAATTTTTCTAAATTGCTAGGTCCTTCCTGGTGAATTTATAAAATTTTACAATGCATCAGAAAGAGCAGAGGGAAAAAATTGAGAATCTACCCTTTCCCCCTGCTAAAAAAATCATTGTTTTGATAATTAATTGTTTCTAAAAATAGTTTATCGTTTCGCGGCGCTTTAGTCGCTAGTTTCGCGTCGCTTGGCCGCGTGTACAAATAAACAATTAAATTTTTAATCATATTTGCCAAGAAAAACTTTTGATAAATTTCTTCATTTTTAGATACTTCAATAAATTCTTCATCTAATTTTATATTTTTATTTAAGCCATTTATTAGTTTTAAATAATGATAAATCTGTTCCGGCGCGCGGCTATCTTCTTATTTTATGTATACTAAAAAAATTTGAAATAATTTCTCAAAAAACAGATTGAAATGACTTAACAAATAATAATACGATTACGAAATAGAAGATAAAATAATAAACAATACTTGAAGAAATGAGTATTATGCTATAGCCGGAAATGACGTACGCGCACGTTACAAATTCTGATCCCAGTATCACAATATGTAGTGATTACTAAAGTTTCAACCTTTCTCTTTAAGAAAAACAACAAATTTCTTTGTTATCATTAATTGTCAAGACAGAGAGAATTTTTGATTCTATTTATCGTCATAATTTGCATATTATATATTCGATTAAAAAAATTTGTAAAAAAATAAATATATTTTCTCGGACGGAAAATTTTACAAGAGAAGCAAGTAAACATATCAGAGAATATAAAAAAAAAGTTAGAATATGAAGTTAAATTTTATATTACATGCGATTGAGGATCCTTTAAAGTTGAAGAATTATATTTTACGCTCCCGCAGTCAGATTTTATTGCCCTTGTTCGCGACCCTCCCCCACTCTCGCATTACCTCCAAATGACCTTGGAGCAATCTTGTAGTAAGATCATCTAGTCTGTTTACAAATAAAACTAGAGACGAGTTTGTTTTGACATAGGAAGAATTCTTACGACTGAATGAAATATGATACTCTGTTTATCATTATATTTTACGCTCCCGCAGTCAGATTTTATTGCCCTTGTTCGCGACCCTCCCCCACTCGCGCATTACCTCCAAATGACCTTGGAGCAATCTTGTCGTAAGATCATTTAGTCTGTTTACAAATAAAACTAGAGACGAGTTTGTTTTGACATTGGAAGAATGTTTACGACTGAATGAAATATGATACTCTGTTTATTTACGTAATTTTCATAAGAGATATCATATCACTTAAAAGTTGATTAAAAATCAATAAATTATAATAAAAAAATGATATTTTTTGCGTTAGAAATTAGACACTTTGCCGAAAAATAAGGTTTCATACATTCGGAAGATTTATTTTTACGAAATAGTGAAAATTTCGCATAATTAACAGTTTATTATTCTCTATTTTCCCACTTACGATTCGGTTTCATGTTACTACCTATGGATTTTAGCAGAATTATCTTCTTATGCGCTATTTATACCTCCATAATTTATAAGGCAGATCTATTTAAATTTATTAAATATGGTTACCATCTAATTCCATGGCATTTGGAAGTTCACTAGTTTAATTTAATTGTTCAGATATTCTACTAAAATATTTCAGTTAGGCTACATATTAGACTTATATCGCGTCATAAAACTGTAATTTTATTCATTTGGTAAAATAATTATAACATAAACTTTTATTGGAATTATGATAAAGCGGAAAAAATTTATAGAAACAGTTATCAAATATTTAATAAATTATTTCATTTTTCCAAAATATTTCAGCAAATCTTTTGATACATTAAGGTCTTACTGCTAATAATGAAAAATTTTCCCATAATTCATTTAAAAATTAATACCCAAAAATATTCTTCGGTTCCTACTTACGGTTAATTGGAATATTAGCTATTTGTAATGTGTGTATCAATAGTAGAAGATTTAAAAATTAATAACTATTGCGAGTTGTCATTAAGAAATTTATTCATTAAAATAATCAATCAATAATAATTTTTATTGTTTACTCTTCAAGGCTGTAACCAATCGTGTTATTCCTTTCAAAAACTTAGATTGAAATGGCCATATACTGTATAATAGATACTACTTTTCAAATGAATTATTATTAAGAAAGATAACTTCAATTGGTACTGATGGACAGATTAAAAAATATAATCTTCTGTTTATTTGGTAGTGGTATTTAAAATAATTCAGTTAAAAAAGATTTAAAACAATTATTAGGTATTATCAGGCTTGAGACCAGTCATTAATATGAGATTCCCCAACCTGAAAGCCATAAAAATGTATCGATAAAATCACATTTGGTCAAAAGAACTTACACCAAATTATCCTCTGGCCCGTCTCTATGTGGATCTGACCATCAGTATATAGGATTATAGGAATTTTCGGCTTCCATATCTTTTCCCACTTTAGGTTACCTGAATAGAACTAACAAGTAAGTCTTTTTGAATTTTCCACGTATTAGATTTATTACTTCACCTAACCAGAAAAGTTAATTCGAAATTTTCGAGATATAATTATTATATATTATATTAATATTTTTAGCGCTTTTATGATGGTAATAAATTTCTATTTTTAAATTTCAGAAATAGTTTTATAAACTGTTTGTGTGTTAAAACTGAGAATAAAGTAATATATTTTTAAGTACAGCTTAAACAGGATTATTAGTCTTCTTCTACAAGCGGATGAAGAGATTTCAAATAACGTCAGCACTATTTGATCCTATTTTCAGTAATCCTCGATATTGGTACTGTATATCAAAGATTGTTTCTCTAAACAATATTCCAACTTTTAAATTGCGTGTCTTCCTTACTTAGCTATTGTAGTTTATCAGTTATATTTACTATACTTTGAATACGTTTAGTGTAATTTGTGATTTATTTATAGATTTGATTACAGGTTTTGCTATGACACTTTTTTTGCACACAATCTGATTTACCAATCTGGATAAGTCCAACTCCAGTTAAAGAAAGTCAGATTTATCAACATTTTTTACAGTATGACCCGAAACAGTACTATGTGACATTTCTAGAAAAATTCCCTGACGTATTACATATTTATTAAGTACAAGAAAATAACTAAATAATGAAGTAATGTTCTATTTACTTCGCACTAATTATTAATTTAAAGATGAGTATGTTGTTTGAAACACTGTTAGATATTCATTTTTTAATCGGGCTAAAGTAATGCTCGAATTAGCACTTTATAGATTAGATATTCATTTTTTAATCGGGCTAAAGTAATGCTCGAATTAGCACTTACAGAATTATTTTAAAACCAAATAAAATTTGATCTATTTGCTCAGTTATGACGTCATATGATATTTATTTCTATTAAAATATTTAGGTTATTGTTGCGTCACAGACAAATATCGATAACATCTGATAACAAAATATTAAATTGCAATAAATATTAAGAGATAACTTATTTATAATTTAATAATATTGATTTATAGCCAAGTTTACTTTAACGTAACAATAAAGACGATACCAGAAATGAATTAATTATGGCGTAATAATAAGAAATAAAATCTAATTAAATTAATTTACTTTTAGCTAAAAAATTATTTGATTTGCTCATCTCATAAATTATAAAAGCTGAAATCGTAATTAAGTACATTTAACATAATTCAACCAAGATCAGCTTTAGTTCAGTAAAATCAACACTACATTAAACTTGTGTGGTCTACTTGAAAAATACTAGAAAGATAAACTAAAGCTAAATTTTCTTAAATCTAAAGCTCTGGTTGCATTTCTTCGAAAAATTCTAAGTGCCTTAACTCAAACTTTATGGTAAAGTAGGATAGAAATTTTGAATAAAGAAATTTATATTATATTCTGATCTTTCCTCGCCATTAAACTACAGTAAAAGAAAATTTCAGATAAATAGTCATAAAATAATTTTTTTTTGCTATTTATTCCATAATTCTATAGAAAATATATATATGATATATTTATTCTATAGGAAAAAAAATATAGGATTGTAAGATGACTATCATCATCTCTGTCAACAGGATTAACATTTAAGGGCAGACAATTATAAATTCGTGCTAAGTATCTATTAAAGTATGAAAACAGACTTTGAAAATAGTTTTGTGTCTAATATTTTGTCGAATAATTGATTTTTATTTATAATTCTTAAATTTTTATATATTTCTTTAAATACTTATTTCAAATACTGACACATTTTAAATTAGTACGTCAGAACGGATTATAAAGCAAACATATCTAAATTTTTAATGGTACTAATCTCAGCCAATTTTGATTCTTCATTCTTTGTTTTTCAATATTTCTTTAATGATGTCTAGGAAGTGAAGTTCTATCACAATACTTCTTTACTATGAAGAATTTCTTAATTATTACACTAATATCTTTATATTCATCTGTAAACATTGCCAAAAACAATATAAATAATAACATAAATCACGATTAATATGAGAAGATCAAGGAATATACATAAGAATTATGATGTTTGATTAATAATTATGACCAATATAGCATAGATAAAATTGTGTTTTCAGGATTCTTACAGGAACTGAAAGAGCAAACAATTCCAGTTTTTTTTCTTTATATTTTTCTATAACAGATGTTAAAATTCTGAAGTTAAAGTCGAAGTTATTTTAAAGGCTTTATGGTATTGCAAAAGTTTATTGAAGAATCTTATCATAACAAAAGTTTATTACGATAACATTGTTCAATAAAAATCACCCACTGAACTTCTTTAACTATATAGAAAGTAAATCTAAGATAAAAAATATCCAAAAATGATTAAAGAAAAGCATTGATAGTTCAGCTAAGTACTCTACTTTCTCTGACTCGCTATAGTTCTATAAAATTAAATACGATTTTTTTATAGAATATGACTGTGATGATAAGTTATAAATTGATCTAAAGCAACTTTACATGGTAGAATTAGTAAATATTTATATATACAGGAAGCAATCCATAGAAAACTGTTGCAAGACTATTACAAATATTGACTTCAGCAAAAATAAATATAGTTATTTCAGGAATTACTAATTTTTTATATATTCTTTAGGCAAAATTAGCATTTTTTATTAGAATTCGGGAGAAATAAATATTTCATACTCTAAATTAAAAATATTTATTTCTTCATATTTTAAAATATTAATAAATTATTATTTTTTATATAAAAATCTGCCTAGAAATGAAAAAAGTTAGCAGACTTTAGTGCACAGTGTAATAATGTAAATATATTTTGACAATCGGCATTAAAATTGTTAAAGAATGAATATTTCATTAAGTAATCAATATTTGTAAGTAAAATATGATTTAGAAATGTTAAATTTTTTATAAAATAACGTTTGAAAATGTGGCAATGATAAAATCGTCTATTATTTTTTAATGAAATTTAAAGTTTTAATAAATATAAACATCTTAATCTGCTTATTATTAATTCATTATTCAGTGTAACAATTAAAGGAAAATGCACATACGAAAATAATTGTTACGTTGTTTTCATTGTTATAAATCAATTTATAATGTAACAGAATAAAAATACGTAACAATAAATGTAAAGTAATAACAGAAGATAGTAATTATATAAATGGATTATTATTTTTTTTCTGTTAATACTTGTACTAATAATTTATTAAGTTTAAATAATCTCACTCTGTTTGAAACATAAAAATTCACTTTAATCATATAATTTAATTGTTTAACTTTTTGTTAATCAGCAAACTTCGAATATAATTATTTGGTTATAAACAAAAATATTTAAGTAAACGTTTTCGGTTATTGAAAGGAAAAATTTGAAAGGAAAATTTTGTATTTGGAAGACAAATAGATAATCTAATTTTTGAAAATTTCAATTCCTATTACAGTATTCAAAATTTAATTATTTAAAAGTAACCAGAAAATGCGACATTAGATTTTAAAGAGAAAAATAATAAAATTTATTTTAAAAATCAATAATGAAAACAAATACTATACAAATATATTTATTTTAATGATAAAAGATTTAAAATTAAAAATAATTAATCAAATTCAGTGGAAAATGCAAATACTTTGCAGTATAATCGAATATTGTATTAATCTCTAGAATCTCAATAGGTATGTCGATTATTATAACTTTGATTAATTAAATAATATCTATTAAAAATATAAATGAACATCTTGTATAACTGCTTGCAAAATGTAAACTATATAATTAAATTACTGATTTTAAACACTGCCGAAAACATTAAGTGTTTCTGTAAAGAAAAATATTTTGGCCACAAATTTCTCTAGATGAATTTAGAATTTTAATGAAAATAGGATTATTAATGACACAAATAAATCATCATACATTAAGTACCTATATAATAATTTATGTAGTAGTGCTTAAAACATGTTTCTTTTTCTGTTAAATTTTACGAAGATATGGTAATTTACTTAAACACACCTGAAGTAAACTTTAATTAATATTGATCTTTTAATAGCAGTGCGTAATATGATAAACAGCTATTAATATTGAAACTTCTTCCAGTATTTGAAGTATCAATCGAAGCATTAAACGATATTCTACTCGAAATGTATTAATTTTCAGTAATTTAATAATTATGTATCTACTTAAGTCATTGAGAGATGCGAAGAAAATAACACGTAACACGATTTTAACTTTTTTATTTCCTATAGTAAATAAGTAAATGGTAATTTAACTTTATGAAACTTTAAAGTCAGATTTTAATTTAATTTTCTCAATGTTTATTGAGTCGCTGTGTTTATTGGTAATACAGTTATTTATTGATGCGTTTAATCACCATTCGTGATAACTTTAATGTATTGACATTAATTTATAAATACCTTTATAATTGAAGATGGTAGCAGGATCGACTCCCAAAGAAGTAGCGATCGACATGGGATGAAGGAGGATGCTGAAGAGGATATCTGACAACGAAAGGGCCGAAGCGCACCAGTGAAAAGATCTGAGTTTTCTCTTTCTCTTCAACACCACCAGAAGAATAACATTGGAAAAGAAAGCTATTACAACTGCAAATATAAAAATGTCACCGAAACGTGAACAATTAAAGATAGACAACAGAAAATTTTCGACATTTTCTATGCCATACTTATATTGTACGAATAAAAAGTGATTTTAACTTGTACTATTTTTTATCATAATTTGAAATTAAGTACCTTTTATACTTTTTGCTGTTTATGATTTCATTTTAGACAGTTATTCTCTGTAAATGCTATAATAATTAAATAAATAAAAGCTGAATACATTAAGATATCGCTCTATAAATAAATGAGAGAGTTTTACTTTAATAGACTTACTACTCATTCAATAACTCATTTCTAAAGGTTAACTAAAAGAAAAAAGTTCAGAAAAATTTTGTAAAGAGAAATGTCATTGGGAAAACGTGCCATTCAGAAGTTTTATCAGAAAATAATTGGCTGCTGGGAATTTTCATTATCGAAAATATTTGCTAGATACATCGATGATTGAAAGTTAAAAAATAATCGAAATAATTAAATAAAAGAAAATTTTTATTTTTCAAAAGTTGTAAATGCCAAATTTGCTAGATACATCGATGATTGAAAGTTAAAAAATAATCGAAATAATTAAATAAAAGAAAGTTTTTATTTTTCAAAAAGTTGTAAATGCCAAATTAATTGGTGACTTATCTTTTCACTTAGCAATTCGAGCAAAGTGAGTGTTCATTTTAAAAATTACGTGACTAGAGAAATGTAATGACTTTATAATAGCATTCATTTAGAAATATTATAACATTATTCGACTAATTCGACAGGCGATATAAAGTTTCTTACCTATTATTATTAAATAAGCAGCTATGAAAGAATTAGCGATCGGAACCACGTCTTGCCCCCGATTGTCTGCTTTCGTTTTATACTCGGTCATTCTCGGGAAAGCTCGCTTTACGGCGCTAGATGCAGTTAAACTAAAACCTTAGTACGTGATGACATCTGTTGATTGGAACAATTATAGCTGTCACATTTATCCTGAACATCCGGTAAGCTCAGCTCCTACGAAGCAGATGAAAACCTTTCTGCAGTAGACTGTACTTATAGCACACTCGGTATAGTAGAGTAATATTTCAAACATGACCTCTTTTGCATAATAGACAATGTTTTATTTTCTCGTAGATCACTTTGATGTCAGAACATAGCCAACCAAAAATCACACAGATATATCAAAATAAAATATTTTTGTGTAATTTTTGCATACTGTATATGCTTTTTTAAGTATTATTTTCTCTTACTTATATATACGGTAATTTTCATCCGAGAAATGTAATAGCGACGAATATCAATAAGCATAATCTTTCTCGAACTATATTATTATAGAAAAACATAATATTTTCGAAATTTTAAACAATTTTTATTTAACTTGAGCCAGTGTTTTACAAACTGCGGGGTGCGCCTCATTAGGGGGCGAGAGTCTTTGGCAAGGGGGCGTGCAAGAATTAACAAAAGCATCATTTTTAAAACAAACAAGCAAGAAATAAATTCAAATTGGTGTTGAAAAAAATGAATCAACAAAAGGGTTATAAATACATATATCTTTGTACCCAGAAACTTTCTACAGTAATTGTTTTAAAGTCAATAATATCGATTAGTTTTAGTGATTGAAAAAGAATTGCAAGTAGTGATATCTTCAATGACATCCTGATTTAAGAGAATTTTTCCTGAAAAACTAACCCACCCATCGCATTAAATATGTTCTATTAAACATATATTCTATTTTTCGTTTTTTTTTTGTAAGGTTTAATTGTATTTAAAATTATTATACCATAATAAATATATACTTTTTATGTATAAGAACTTTACTTATTCAAGATCTGGTATATTGTTTTGTAGTATTAAATTGTAAGTGGATGTAATTTATAAAATTTAGACTGTTATGAAAATGAGGGGCGTACCAATTTTTTATGAGAAAAGTGGGGGCGCAGGCACAAACAGTTTGGAAACCATTGATATAAGCCATTAAAAAGCAGTTTCCATGCAACACGTCGCACCATCTATCGACTAAATTATAAAGTTTTGTAATCGTTGAACTTTATAATGTTTTTTTACAAAGCTTAATTAAAAAGTATCGAACAATCTTATTAAACTCGCATAAAAAATATCCCAATAGGAAATGACCCCACTTCCGAATTTTCAAATTTTTTAATTAATATTCGTTTGCACGTTTTTCACTTCTATGGTTTCGTTTACATTCTCTTTGTTAATTTGTTCATAATATATTCATCTACAACAAAATAGCTTACTTAATTCTAATCAAGGTTATTTTAAATTAGCATTTTTATTTATAAATATTTTATGTACAAATCAATCTATATTTTTTAAACCATATTATTTAATATAATAAAAAATAACATTTAACTTTTGTAACTTTTAATCTTAAATATATCCAAATAATCTATTTTATCCAAAATCAGAAGAGCGCAAAAATTTCTTTTAGTAAGTATAAAATCACTTCACAATTCAGCTTTAAAGATTAAGTATAAATATTAATTAGATTTGTGCAATGCAAAAATATGTATTACAGTTAATTAGCATAATATTTTTGATACTTTTAGTTCCTATTGATGATAGGACAAAGCGGATAGATCATAATTTGTTATGGCAGAAAGTAAAAATTAAAAATTTTCGTTATTGGTTATAAGATTATTCTAATAATTTTGTGCGTATTACATGAATAATACTTTTATTAATTTAATTTTTAATTATAATTAAATAAACGTAAAAAACATTTTTCTACAGATGAAAAGGACATAGAGTCAGATTTTCTTTAAACAGCGATTTCTTTACCAATCAAAAAATGAAAACTACAAGTAAATATTATCACATATGTTTTTTTTTATTTTTCATACAAGTTTTAATTATTAAACGAAAATAATGAATAATTAAAATATAGAAATTAATTTTCTCTCAGATATCTCTATTTTAATATATGAAAATAAATTTAGTTCAGTTACTTCGTAAAAACAAATTTTAAAGAAAATTTTCAATAAATAAATAAAACATGTTTAGTTCCTAAGTATTAAACTTTCATTTTTTATGAAAGTGGTTATTTCAGATACTATAAAATATATTGTCAACACAAAACTGTAGTCTCTACTTCTTTGTCAAAGGAGCATTTTCTTCGTTTTTCTGTTTGATGTTTTCTCTACGATTTAATACAAAATTCTAACAGAAACTATTGTTAGAAATCTTTTCTTGTACGTAATTTTGTGTTGATTGTTCAAAATAAAAAGATAAGGAATATATTTGGGAGGAAATTGGATAAAAAATTTACTATTTTAATCATTCCAGAATTAATTATATTTTAAAAACTAGTTTTTAATTATTAAAAACTAATCGGTGTGCTGGAACTGGAATTTTTGGCACATCATTTTTTATGGGGCCAGTTCCAATAAGGGCTGAACTCACATCTGTGGAAGGGATGATCACTTGGCACATCATTTTTTATGGGGCCAGTTCCAATAAGGGCTGAACTCACATCTGTGGAAGAGAGCCTGATGTTGGGGGAAGGACGCGGATGGAGCATCATTTGTAGGAAAATATCAATTGATGGTTTACCAGATTTTCTGATAGTTATAAATGATATTCAACTTGAAACGAAACTGGAACTTTTCTGACTTCACACACTGACATTTTGTGAAATCATTCATTGTTCTGGGAGATCATCCATTGTTACATCGTACGTGAGAACTATTATGACATCATACATTGTTAACGTTCTGGAGTATCATTGATTATATTGTATGTCGAAACTGTATTGATAGTACATACTGATGACGTTCTGGGACATCCATTGTTACGTAATATAAACAACACTTCTTTACTTTTATACTACAGTGTGTAATCTTTAATTTAATGATATAAAAACGATTTGATTCAAAACCAGTATTTTTCTATCAGATAATTCCAAATGCATATGATATAAAGTCAAACAAAACATTAAAAACTAATTAGACACTTGAAATTTAATAATAGAAATAATTATTTCAGGAATTTATCCATTAAAAGCGACTTTTTATAGGATAATTACAAAATTAACTTATAAAAGAATTTACATTTATATAACTTTTTAGAATTAAAATTCAAACGAGAAAGTGTTACGATGACAATATCTAAAAATTTGCTAAAGAATACAAAATAATTAATTTTAATTGTTGACATTATTCCTTAATAGACCTACCGTTTTAAATGCAAATTAAGTAATAGTGTGTGTTTTACTCTTCAATACATTATATCTTTTAATGTTGATAAAATAATCGTATCAACTTTAGAAAAGAAAATTAGCTAAAATTCTTTTTCTAGAATAAGAGTGAGAGTTAATTTAGAGAGTTAATTAAGAGAGAGAGAGAGAAGCGAGTTAAGAGTACTGATACATGAAAACTGTATCATAAAAAATATAGTAGAAAATTAGAAGTTTAAAATGAATCTAATCGTATGCTTTAGATAAAAGAAACGACAAAACGATATATTTCACAAAAAAATGAAAAAAAAAAAAATTGCCAATGAGAAAAAGAACATCGGTGTTAATAATATCAATATTATAAAACTGTTAAAAAAGTGCTAAGTGCACTAATTATAATGAATGAACGAATAAGTAAAATTTTATCAATATAATAACTAAAGACCACTTTGGAAGGTCCAGGTTCGAATCCGGATCCCACACCTTCAATTTTTCAAGAGAACTCTGGAACCCATTGAACCCCATTCTTCAACCTTTCGGTTGATCCCAACATAAGTGTGGGCCAGCTTCTGATGGGCTCTAAAAGTGGCTGCTACCAGGTATAGAATATCCCTGGTGAGATATGGCGGCTTAACAAAAATAATTATAGCCATAATAACTGAAGAATTATGAATTTTAGCAATTGCCAAATGATACAGATAATTTCATTTTAAACAGATATGATTTGGCTGAACTAGACAAATTTTCGATGTTTAAAATTAAATAAGATGTTTTCTGATAGGGCCTATATAAGAAACTAAAAACAAGAATCAGTAATTTTGCTTTATTTGTTAAATTATCTACAGATCTGGGTGATTTAGTACTTCATTATAATAGAATATGGTATGAGGAGATGGGTAAACACATTCCTTTAGATAAGAATCAATTGGAAAATAAAATTTACATAAATGAATTATAAGGCAATACATATTATTTGTATAAAATACTTCGGGTGATGAGCGAGATTGGAAATTTAAAAAAAATGATTAGCCTGTATCCTAGTGATGGTGAAAAATGCCATGAGTACCTGATGACTGAAGTTTTAGTAGTTGATTAGTATTTGCATAATTAATTCAGTAAAAGTTTTTGTTGTCGATTGTTAAGCGGTCATCAAAATTTTAGATTTAATGACGTTACTGTGAAAATACCCAATTATGTAATTGTTGCATTAAATAAGATTCTATTTATTCATAGCGTTAAAATTTCAACAATATTTTCATTTATACAAACACAATTAATTGATTTATTAGATACATCTAAAAATATTTCTAATAAATCAGGGACAATCTTTAATAATAAATGTTAATAACATAAAGTATGATTATTACGATTCGGTTAGATTTAAGCTAGGAAGCTGAGAAAATCCGATTACAAATGCTTTTTTAATAAGTTATTCGTTTTTTTCTGCGTAAATAAATAATTTACTCGATAAATAATCGATTACACTAAATAAATAATCGATTCCACTTTACTTCAGAATTATTTACTCCGATTTTCATTTATTTTTGTGCAAAAAATCTAGACAAAACTTATTTTGGCAGATTTTCTTCAGTATTTAACTACAAAATTGTAAGAAAAATTTTTCTAATTGATAAAATTGTCGATAATATGGCGAATTTAATAACTTGATACGCAATTGTCTTATTAAATTAATGCTTTAAGTTTAAAAAATAAATTTTTATATTTTTAATCGTAAGAATAATTTATGGAAGGAATTATACAAATTATAAATAAAGTAATTAATAATTGTGTTATTTATCGTGATAATTATTGCAATATTTTAGAATGAATTTATTAATCGAATCAGAACAATCGAGTAAAACATCATTCATTTAATTTTTTCAGATAACTTTAGCTTTATAAAGATATTTTTTATATTTTGTATGCAGTAATTTATAATTTGAAAGTTATTCGATTAATATAATATCTCGAAATCTTAAATTATTTACAGATTTATACTGTGTTCAGTATTGTGTAGATAGTAAAAGGGCGTGCATTGTACACTAATTGATTTCAGACAATATTTTTTTCCATGGAAAATAATTTGTTGATCTTCTCTTCGATATCTACTTTTATTATTCGTAAAAAATTATATAATATAAAAGAAGAAAGTTGTTGACGTTTTGCTATTTTACAAGTAAGAAATATTCTTGGATTGAGTTATACTTAACATAAAGTGATAAAATAACACGATTCACAATACATACAGTATAGTAATTAATATCCATAACAGATAAATAGTTAAAAAATTATTTGAATATATTTTTATATAATTAAAATAAAATTAAGTTTACTGTCTTACAACGTATATTTAATCGATTTTCCGAAGACAAATTGCACTTATATTAAGGTAAATTTTCCTTTTTTTATTTCAATTAAAAAATCAATTATCTTTATTTATTAATTGTTCAGTTACGTTCTGTCATTAAAAGACACCTTGACGCAGCATCCTTTAATCTTACAGGATGGAATTTAATTTTTATTATATTTTAGTTTATGTTATTGACAGTAAATGGAACTAAAAAGCGTGACTAAAGTACTAGATAGAGAAAGTAGCGATACCCTTTGGGTACATTTGCCGACCATATAGCGCTGCTCAGTATCAGGTGACTTTCTTTCCGCCATTTTCGTGCAAAGAAAGCTGTGTGTTTGTATATCAGTGCATCCTAAATAGTCAACAGAGTGCAAATATTGTAACTTTTTATTGATATGACTCGCTGTGGTGCAGTTGAAGTAAAGATAAATCGAAAGGGCGGTTATATGACATTCCATCAGGACAAATGAAGAAGGAAAATTTGGCTTCATCCAATAGGAGAAAAATTTTGTTCCTACGAGAGCGACCAGTCTCTGCATGGTTAGCCATCATAACCAAGTTATCGATAATATTTTCGAAAATTAATATACTAAATAAAAAAATGAAAAATATAATTGAACAGAGATTAATAAATGTAAATTGTAATCAAAGTAATTCAAAGTGATATTGTCGATGAATATTCCTGTCAGTAGTTTTTAAATGCAATTTCTTATAGATTTTAAATGTAATTATGTAAATTAAGCGTGTTTAATTGTTCCTGATTAAACAAGTTGTTGAATATGTATATCCTTAATAAAATTTTTTTATAAAGCATTTCCATTTTAGCCAAAAATACTTAGATTATTGATTTAAAGCGTACGAATATGTAAAGACTATTTCTGTTTTCTAATATTATATTCATTATTTTTATTATAAAATAAAAGATTTTCGTATATTCATTATATTTTAATTGTACTAATGGCAGTAAATCTGTAGGCATGAGAATTGCCATCAAGAATTTTTAAATAAATCTTTAAAACGAAAACCACGTTTTGCTTATGACGTTTGTTATTTTGAGCTTTTTTTACCTTAATCTGGGATTGTAATTAAAACTTGGAATTATGTCTTATAATTGACTGGATGTGTCAGTTTTTTTACTATATAAGTATAAATGTATCAAAGTTTTGATTGAAATAATGTAAATAATGAAATTAACATACAGCATTAATGCTAGAACATCATTTATATGTATTATATATATTAATGCTCTATTATGCAAAATAAATAAATAAATGTATATTTATAGCATAATATAATATTCTGATATGTTACTACATTGCTATGTTATGTTATGAATACGTACAACATTAAACAAATAAAATAAAGTTATTATTAAAAATAAGTGATAGTAAAATTTTAAAGGTATGTCGGAAAAAATTCGCATAAATGATTTAAATGTGCCAATGTATTGTCTTAATATCAGACTACAAAGTTGCTCTTTGCAAAAGCATGGCTGCCGTGGCGGAATGTCGTTACTTTAAGCATGACCTGTTGACAATTTAACACTTAACGCCATCTATTATCAATATTTAAAACTAAAATTTACATTTGTATAAGCAAGTCTATTGAAGATTATTTTAATGATATATTTTTTAATTTCTTTACTTTGATCATTAAAATGTAACGGAAACATTCGGAATATAGGTGATTTTAGTTCTTTTCGGAATCGCTTGTGTTTATATATAGTTTTGCTTCTTGATTAATAAGGACAGAACCAGCAACCATACTCGCCTGATGAAAAGTCAGGCGAGTATGGTAAGTGTGGCAACACATCCCATCCAAGCTCCAATATTTTTTAGGTGGGTGATCAAACTTGTGTGTGGTCTTGCATTGTCATGATGGAATATAACTTCTTACTTTAAATATACACAGCATAGTGACCAAACCTAAATGCGAGGAATATAAAAGACAAAAGGTGAGATTTGAATCGGTTTAAAATTTTTTCCCACTGAATGGGGGCGCCTTACAAGATAATTTAGCCATTATTGTCTTTAAAAATATAGAGGGCGCTATAAAAGAACTTTGCAGCAGGGCGCGGACTACCCTAGAGCCGGCTCTGAATAGGGACATCGCTTAGAAAAATTCAAAGACCTAAATAATGTAACATTTCTTCTATACTGCTTTGTCAACTAATGGGATTGGATGAGAAAACGTATGTCGACTTCAGGAAATGTCATTTACTTACTATCGCTAAAACTTTCTGAATACGTGTACTTATAGCACATTCAACGTAGTAGAGTAATATTTCCAACAAGACCTCTGTTGCATAATAGGTAATGTTTTGTTTTCTCGTAGATCACTTTGATGTCAGAACATAGCTAATCAAAAACCATACAGATATATCAAAATAAAATATTTTTGTGTAATTTTACATACTGTATATGTTTTTTTAAGTATTATTTTCTCTTATATATACCGTAATTTTCATCCGAGAAATGTAATAGCGACGACCATAAATAAGAATAATCTTTCTGGAACTATATTACCGGTATTATGGAAAAAAACATAAATCTTTTCTAAATTTTAAACACTTATTTTTCTCTTATATATACCGTAATTTTCATCCGAGAAATGTAATAGCGACGACCATAAATAAGCATAATCTTTCTGGAACTATATTACCGGTATTATGGAAAAAAACATCTTTTCTAAATTTTAAACACTTTTATTCAACTTAAGCCATCAAAAAGCAGTTTCCAAGCAACACATCGCACCATCTATCGATTAAATTATAAGGTTTTATAGTCGTTGAAATTCATAATGTTTTTCATAAAGCTTAATTTTAAAATATTGAACAATCTTATTAAACTCGCATATAAAAAGATACCGATGTGAAGTGACCCCACTTCCGAATTCTGAAATTTTTAATTAATATTTGTTTGCACGTTTAAAAAAAAGCAGTTTCCAAGCAACACATCGCACCATCTATCGATTAAATTATAAGGTTTTATAGCCGTTGAAATTCATAATGTTTTTTATAAAGCTTAATTTTAAAATATTGAACAATCTTATTAAACTCGCACATAAAAAGATACCGATGTGAAGTGACCCCACTTCCGAATTCTCAAATTTTTAATTAATATTTTTTTACACGTTTAACACTTTTATGGTTTTCGTTTACACTGTCACGTTAATCTGTTCATAATATATTCATCTACAACTAAATAGCGTACTTAATTCTAATCAAGTTTATTTTAAATAAACATTTTCATTTATAAATATTTTATGCATAAATTAATCTATATTTATTAAACTATATTATTAAATATAATTAAAAATAAAATACATAAAAAATAACATTTAACTTTCGTAACTTTCGTAACTTTCAATCTCTAAATATGTTCGAATAATACATTCTATCCAAAATCAGAAGTGCGCAAAAACTTTCTTTTTTAACAAATATAAAGTCACTTCACAATTGAGTTTTAAAGATTAAGGCGCAAAAACTTTTTTTTTTAACAAATATAAAGTCACTTCACAATTGTTTTAAAGATTAAGTAAAAATATTACTTAGAAAGATTTGTGCGATGCAAAAATATGTATTACATAATTAGCATAATATTTTTGATACCTTTATTCCTATTGGAGATAGGACGAGAGGGATAGATCATAATTAGTTATGGCAAAAAACTGAATGTTAAAAATTTTCATTGGTGATGATAAGATTATTCTAATAATTTTGTGCGTATTACACGAATGTATCATGCCGTTTCATTTTTATTTATTTATTTTCTATTGGATCTTTAATTTTTTCACTTATTTGTATAAGTTAAAAATTAGTGAATAGGTCTACCAGTTTATTTCGAGATGTTCAAATAAAATTTCGATAGGCAAATATGTTCTAATATTTTGTATAAATTTATATTAAAATAATATAATAATAAGGAAAGTTTTCCTAGTAAAATATTTTTTAATAAAATTATTCTGACAAATTTATATTAAAATAATATAATAATAAGGAAAGTAATATTATAATAAGGAAAGTTTTCTAGTAAAATATTTTTTAATAAAATTATTCTGATGATCAGTTTAGTCGAAAAGCACACAAATTAGTTTCGATAGATTAGGCTCCAGCTTTATTAAAATATATTTAGCGAATTAGAATGTGTTTGAAATAATTATACACAGAGGAAAGTTTATTTGCAAATTTTTATTTCTGATTAATCCAAAAAATTCCGGTCACATGATGTAAATCCAGTTTCGGTATGGAACGGGATCAAGACTGGAAAAGAAAAACAATAAATCTTACTAAATAATATAATAATAAGGAAAGTAATATTATAATAAGGAAAGTTTTCCTAGTAAAATATATTTTAATAAAATTATTCTGATCAGTTTAGTCCAAAAGCATACAAATTAGTTTCGATAGATTAGGCTCCAGCTTTATTAAAATATATTTAGCGAATTAGAATGTGTTTGAAATAATTATACACAGAGGAAAGTTTATTTGCAAATTTTTATTTCTGATTAATCCAAAAAATTCCGGTCACATGATGTAAATCGAGTTTCGGTTTGGAACGGGATCAAGACTGGAAAAGAAAAATAATAAATCTTATTACCATTTATTTTTGAATCGATAAGAAAACTTTTATGATTAATGAAGTAACATCAAATTCGACTTTGGCAATTGATTTTTAGCTATACAAATATTGAATAACCAAACTCATTATTTGTATAACTAAAAAGCCAATGGCAAAAGTTGGATATTATACTCCATAGCATTATGTATGACATTCATTGAAATCATTAAAATTAATATCGAAATAAATAAGACAAACATTCCAGCAATAAGTTATGCATTTCATAAACTAGACAAACATGGCATTTAATGTGGATAAAAATGAAAACATTTCGTAAATTAAGAGTTCCATTTTAAATATTAAGAAATTAAATGATAATGAACAAATATCATTCAGATGCCCGAAGACGGGCCAGATTTAACTCCGAATGATGTAGCTTATCCATTGTTTAGAAGAAATTTATCAGTTTGTAGCTCTTTCTAACTTTTAGGGTGATCGAGCTATATTACAATATTAAGTAAAAAGAATATTTTAGCGTATAATGACTATTATATTCAACTTGACGCCATGTTAATTCCATATATAAATAAGTGGCAGCACTCAATGAAATCATGACGAATAACGCTCGATAGTTTAATAATAATACAGGGTTTATTTATGATGAAAAGATATCATCATCACATAATCATATGTAATATAATAATGAATATATTTATATAATACTCGTACGTGTGTCTCAGAGGGATGGCCAAGGATTGTTTGGGATGGCTGATATGTTGGGCGTGCAATAGTCATATTTACAGGGTTTATTTATGATGAAAAGATATCATCATCACATAATCATATGTAATATAATAATGGATATATTTATATAATACTCGTACGTGTGTCTCAGAGGGATGGCTGATATGTTGGGCGTGCAATAGTCATATTCGCACACTTCGTTTTTTATATTTGTTGGTTTTATGTAATTAGAAGAGGAAATTCGTTTTTCACTAATATACTGTCTATTTTTAATTTTCAAAAAATTAAACAATTTTTTAAAAGCTTAATCTTTATCAAAGATTATTTGTTTAGATTTTTTCTTTAATTTAAGAAATACTTATATAATGGTTTTATGTAATTAGAAGAGGAAATTCGTTTTTCACTAATATACTGTCTATTTTTAATAATATACTTAATCTTTATTTATCAAAGATTATTTGTTTAGATTTTTTCTTTAAGAAATACTTATATATTTGCCATGTTGGCCATATTTAATTTAGGAAAGTGTAAGATATACAAATCTTGCGTAAAGCAAAAAACTACGAAATGAGGAAAATTACTGTCGACTCACCTCATGATGGCATTACTTCTGGGCTGCTGCCTGAAAAAGGATTTGATATCATTCAAACTGGCTAAGTTACGATATTATTATTAATTTCAGCATTAAAAACAAAACATTTTCTAATGAAATAGTAAAATACCATATTGTCTCGCGTTATTAAAACTGACCATTCCTAAATTTATATTTTAAGAATTTTTTCATTATTTATTACGTCCACTCAGTTAAAACATTAGATTTAATATTTATTAAATCTATAATTTAGTTAGAGACGACAGTCTGGGATATTAGGTTTAAAGAAATATTATAAATAAAAATAATAATTTATTAACTTACTTGTTTCTGTTGCTAAAGTTCTGTAGATTAGCTGTCCTTCGACAAACTTCGACTCAACACGTTATTAGAATGCTTTGGGTGTTCTGATCGCTTAGTTTTTATAGCAATTCTTGTGTCATTCCATTGTGTTCTTGTATTACTAATACTTGCTGGAATGTAATAATTATTTTTTAATAAATAAAACCGCATTTACATTGCTTTTGATCCTATCTAGTTTAAAAATAAGTCGCGCTCTCATCAACCTCCCATCCCCGATTCCTACGGTAACCATAATGGAACGGCTGATCACGCAATTCGCACGTCAACCAATGCTAGACACAATAAATGCACCGAACTCAGTGGTTTGTGTGAATGCCGAACTGTTTCCTGCTACCTGCAATACATTTTAGAACCGACGGTACATAGCGGAAGCATTAGAAATAACAAAGAGACAGAATGAAGAAACCTTATTGAATGAGAAGATGACAGGGATACCAAAAGCTTGGGAGTACGCTATCCTGAAATGCTAAAAGAGGGTAGCACAAACTTTGAATCTCAACCTAAGGGTATAAAATAAAATCTAGCTTGGTTTTAACACTGGTTCCATGCAGATTTTTAGGTCTATGTACCTGAACTTTTTTACAATGTGATAAATTACATGGCCGCATATGTAACCATAGTAACTCGCATTAATTTAAAATTGTTCTTATTGTCTGTAGAATGTTATAATTTTATATATTCTCCATTATGTTTGTCTTGTAGCGCTAATTTAAAATTTTTAAGTTTTTGAATTTTTAGAACTGTGAACATTTTTATGTATAGTCTATTGTTCTAGAACTCTGTACATTTTTAAGTTATGGAGCCTGAGGATGGCCGTGAATAAGGCCGAAAACGTTTGTTCTTAGAAAATAAATGTATTTGAATTATTCTCCACTGCAGTATAGTGCTTTTATTGACTAAGTATCAATAATGCTATATTGAGAATTAAATGAAACAGATATCCCTAAAAATAGAGATCTGTTAAAAATTAAATTATCATTATATGAATGAATATAAATGCAGGTAATTTCATAGTCACTAAATGACAAAACTAAAAACACTGCTTAATTTATTATAATTACAGTCCAGAAGAAAAAGTCACTGCTAAAAGTGCTCTTCTTCTGGACTGTAATTATTTCATAGTCATTTAATAAATTATAAATCATTTAACATCAGTTTGATATCAATGACAGAATATATCAATCATTACTATAGACAAATTGTAAATTGGAAAGCAGATACTTACAGTCTTTGTTAATTCATTCATTATTATATAGTAAAAATAACATATCAAATCTGAATAGCTAATACAGATTGAGTATCTCCAATTTAAAATATTCCAAAATCCATAACTTTGCTTTCATAGCAGGAAGCCCATTGGAATAGGACTATGATTCACTGTTTGTGCCATGAAAGATGATAAAATAGTATGTGGCAGCCTATGGCACATTGTCATGATTCAGTAAAAACTGTCAAACATTGTCAGTATGAAGTATCTGTGACTATACATATCCTATTGTTTTGTTTATATATCATTAAAAATGCCAAAAAAGTCCAATCAGAAATGTTTTTCATATCTCTTTAAATCCACTTTATCATAGTATTCCAAAAATCCAAAAATATCCAAAACATTCTTGGTCCCAAGTATTTCAATTAGGAATACCCAACCTGCATTATAAATTATATATTGTGATTACTGACTGGTTGAAAAATTCCTTCATAAGCTTCATCATCAATGCCATCACGAAGTGGAAAATTTACAGCATAATATTTCCCTTTTCCAGCTCCAATATCCTGAAAACATTTTTAGCCAATTTGTTTTAAACTGAAAACTTTTAAAAATAAAACAAAAATTCATTAAATTGATCTGGAAAATTTACAGCATAATATTTCCCTTTTCCAGCTCCAATATCCTGAAAACATTTTTAGTCAATTTGTTTTAAATTGAAAACTTTTAAAAATAAAACAAAAATTCATTAAATTGATTATTATAATTTAATATTTAGATACTATAATTTAGATTTAAAATATTATACCCTTAGATCACCAGTTCCAGGAAAATATTCTCCATATTTGTGAAATGAAACTGTCATTACTCTATCTGTTGTATAAAATGCTTCTTCAACACCATCTCCATGATGAATGTCAATATCTATGTACAAAACTCTTTGATGATATCTAAAAAATATAATAAAAGATATAATTATCTTCTTGACTAATTTTTAAATTATTCTAATTGAAATTCTTTTTTAAATCATAAGTAATGTATCATAAATACAAATTTAAACAGTCTGTGGTATTTTTTTATTTTGCAAAGACAGTAACCAATCATATCGACAGTTATAAGTAAATATTACTAGTTGAAGTTGAATGGAAAGATGGTAAAATTACCCTAAAAATCTTAAAAAGCAATCAGCATTCAGCAAATATATTTGCTGAGTGCTGATTGTCTTCTGAACAGAAGAGGAGATGAATTGACAAAAATTGGGTATTTAATACAAGCTGGTTAACATTTATCAACTTTTTTGATATTTTATAAAAATTAATCCACTTACTCTCTGATTACAGAATTTTTTTTTATTAAAAATAAAACAATTTTATGTCATAACAAAATATCATTAATGAAACTTTTTTGATATTTTATAAAAATTAATCCACTTACTCTCTGATTACAGAATTTTTTTTCATTAAAAATAAAACAATTTTATGTCATAACAAAATATCATTAATGATTATTGTTAAAATCTCATAAATTTTTTGTTCATTATTAAAAAGACAACAATCAATATTTAATTAATATGGCATCAGGAAAATATGAATTTTTTCATATTTAAAAATTTTTTAAAACTTACAGATAGTGCTTTCAACTTTATGAGTTAATTCAATTCCGGAATGAGCATGTAAAGCAAGAACTCTTATATCAGTTTTCATAGTTATAATGTTAAAAGTTGAAGTTCTGATCTCAAAAATAAAAGTTGTTCATAGTAAAATTAAAAAACAAAGTCTCGAAGCTTCTGGAGTAATCCAGATATCTGTTGTTGTGTTGGTTTTTTTTTTTTCAAATTTATTACTGATTACCAATTTAAGGCATCTTTAATTGTTTTGAGTAAGTGCTTTTAACTGTCTTGTTTTGGTCTGTTCTCAAATCAAAAATCTTGATTAGAAGTTTGATCTCATTTCCTATTTATAGGATAATTTGTGATATATTCTGCATCTAATTAATTTATTACATTTAATCTAGTAAATTATAGTATTCAGTGGGAAGACTGGAAGAGAAAGTAAGTCTGAAGGAGAATATGTTACTATATGTTATGGATATTAATCCTTCAACATTAAAGTTTAGGAAGAAAATAGAGAAATATACCAGAAGAACGATAACCTACAACAAAAGGAATATATTTAATTTTTTAAGGAATGATAAGAAACAGATAAAAAGAACTCTAAAGTGTATGAGATTGCTCTTAAAAATAATGATGCTGGAAAAGATGAAATTTATGTAGGTTATATCTCAAGATTGTTAAAGTGATTCAAAGAAAACAAACAATATATTTTTAATAGATATGAAAGTTTTGGCCCAGAGGGCCATGTATTACAATATTGATATAAAGTTGGATAAAACTGATTAAAGTTAGTGAAAATCTTCAAAGAGTGTGCTGGAAAAGATGAAATTTATGTAGGTTATATCTCAAGATTGTTAAAGTGATTCAAAGAACACAAACAATATATTTTTAATATATACAAAAGTTTTGGCCCAGAGGGCCATGTATTACGATATTGATATAAAGTTGGATAAAACTATTAAAGTTAGTGAAAATCCTCAAAGAGTAGCAGAAAGCTTAGATATATCAAGAGAAAGTTTAAGGATAAATACTTCCATTAATAAACCAGAGCTTGAAACCATTAATAATGCATGGATATGATGTAATAAATATTGCTAATTTTACCATATTGTATTCTACAAATCAGAAACCATACAAAAAGTGAAAAGTTATAGAAAATCTGGATATGATCAGATGAAAATTGCTGCTAATGAGATTGCAGAGAATGTTGAATGCAGTACAGAATTTCCTGCCGAAACTGAAGTTAGAGTCAGAAGGAAAAAGTGTCAATTTGACTATGAAGAAGCTGTCGATGAATCCTTAACAGAGGAGAATAAATTTAAAATAAACTGTTTTAACTGAAGTTAGAGCCAGAAGGAAAAAGCGTCAATTTGACTATGAAGAAGCTGTCGATGAATCCTTAACAGAGAAGAATAAATTTAAAATAAACTTTTTCAATTATATTCTGGACATTATCCTTAATTCTCTGAATGAATGATTCACACTTCTGGAAAACTATAGTAAAAATTTTCAGTTTTTATATGACATTTTAAAACTCAATGATATAGATGACAAAACGCTAGAAAATTATTGTACTAGTCTCCAATCAATACTTTTGGTCGAAAATGAATCAGATATAAATGCAAATGATCTTCAAGAAGAATTATGTGATGTATCCCGAATGCTACCATATTCTATGAAACCTTTGGATATTTTAAATTATTAATAACTTAATTACTTTGTATCCAAATACTGTTATAGCTCTGAGAATTTTATTAACATTCCCTATATCTATAGCTAATGGGGAAAGAAGTTTTCCAAATTAAAATTAATAAAACACTGCTTAAGAAGTTCAATACTTAGAACAACAACTTAGAAATCTGTCATTAATTTCTATTGAATCTACATTGGCTGCCACTCTAGACTAGCAAATTCATTAATTAGGGATGAGTAAAGTTAAAGGTATAAGGATAAAACTAGTAGAGTGTTGTAGTTGATATCATTATTTTAAAATAGTTTATATTGTAAAAATGAAAATAGTATTCATACATTTTGTGCCAATTTTATTAACATTCCCTATCTCTATAGCTAATGGGGAAAGAAGTTTTCCAAATTAAAATTAATAAACACCGCTTAAGAAGTTCAATACTTAGAACAACAACTTAGAAATCTATTAATTTCTATTGAATCTACATTGGCTGCCATTCTAGACTAGCAAATTCATTAATTAGGGATGTGTAAAGTTAAAGGTAGAAGGATAAAACTAGTAGAGTGTTGTAATTGATATCATTATTTTAAAATAGTTTATATTGTAAAAATGAAAATAGTATTTGTACATTTTGTGCCTTTTTTTTAAATTGTAAAAATGAAAATAGTATTCATACATTTTGTGCCGTTTTTTTTAAATCACAAACAAAGGTTATTTTAAAGAAAAAATATTTAAGGGGCGGCATTTCGAAGACTTGCCTCATATTGAGAAAATCTACCGCATGGCCGAGTTGAAATACATAATTATGTCATGACCATGATGTGGCATAAGAATAGATTTGGCAATAAAATGGAAATTTTCTATATGCTATGTATATTATTTCTTTGTGTGCTATTTTAAATATTATTTATTTATTAGCTAGAGAGAATCCATAAATTATGTCATACTTTAGGAGTAAACTATAGATTTGAGACGTTAAATATGTAAGAGGGAAGAATTCTGTAAATTATGACTAACAATGTTTTAGTTATTAAATAAAATTTTCTATTTTTATAAATTGGACTATCCCAATATTCTAACTTATTGCTTTCCTATATTATTTCTTTGTCTTAGAGAACTCATTTTGCAGTGGTCTTCAGTTTGGTAAGGTCGCATATTTTTCTGCTCCATTTTCTTTGTTTGAAACGATCCGTTTTCCAAACACATTCCTGATTTCAATTCAATTTTTACAATTTCTATTATAAAACAAATAAATTTTATGTATTTATAAAATATTCGTGTTCAAATTTATTAATAGGAAATATAAAAACTAAGAAAATAGAAACAAACTAATGTAAACAATATTCTGACATTTTAAATGGGCGTAGCATGCAAGCAATTAGATCATTAGCTAGAACTATATCATTGTTTTCTTCTCAGGAAATTTCTGTGCCGCCTACTAACATATAACTAACTACTATTGGTTGAATAGGTATTTTCTTAGGAAATTTCTGTGCCGCCTACTAACATAGAACTAACTACTATTGGTTGAATAGGTATTTTCTTAACTAATAAAGCAAATCATCATAAAATATAGCTGTAACTATGTAAAGGGGATGGATTTATACTTCTCAACAAATTTCTCTGAAAAAATACTATATTTTTATAAAATAAAACAAAAAAATAACAACAATATGTAGAAAAACAATATTAGATAATATAAATAATTGCTTATAACTGATAATTTCTATAAATTTATGCATATTTTGTATGCAAATATAACACAATAATCCAGCTAAAATAATTTGCATATGTTAAGTTAGAAAAACAATTTTATATCAAAATATGGACCGATTTTAATCGTTCATGGCTTGTTTTCTTCAGGAGAGATGTGGGTATCTAATAAAAGCAATAAATTGAATGGATGGTTAACAATCACAAAAGACAATCATATAAACTTTCACCTAATATAGGAAATAAATACTTTGGCAAATGAAGAAATTTTTAAAAAAATAATAAAATAGTAAAAAAAGAGACACAAAATCTTTATAAATACAAAAAATTTCAAAATTTTTTGACAAAAAATAAGCAAGTTATGAATTTTTTTTACCATGGCTTGTTTTCTTCAGGAGAGATGTGGGTATCTAATAAAAGCAATAAATTGAATGGATAGTTAAACAATCACAAAAGACAATCATATAAACTTTCACCTAATATAGGAAACGAATACTTTGGCAAATGAAGAAATTTTTAAAAAAATAATTAAATAGTAAAAAAGAGACACAGAATCTCTATAAATACAAAAAATTTCAAAACTTTTTGACAAAAAATAAGCAAGTTATGAATTTTTTTTACATTTAAGAATAGTAATTAGGCTTAATTATAAAAAACGGCTGGCCCGTTGCTTCCACGCGGAAATTGATTACGGTTGGCACTGAACAGGTTAAACAATATTTAATTCAATGAAAAAACTGATTTGACAAATTAAACAAAATATAAGAGACTTTTGAAATAATATTTTAAGATTATTTAAGCTGATATGTTTTCAAATGAAGACATTAATCAAGATTTTTAGAAAAATCAAAATTTATTTAATTCGAATACTTAATAATTTTATTATTATAAATCATATATATTATTAGTCAAACGTGGTTGGCTGATGTCCCTTTCTTGGACGAACCACTGTATCGATTTTTATAATTAAGATATCGTTAGAAAGGTCTAATTTTCCGATGTATGTATCAGCCAATATTATTTGTTGTTATTAATAATAAATAAATTTGCAAGATAAGCTATTATTACACAATATGCTGTTATACTGTATAAAGTATTATAAGATTAGATCACAACAGTATATTTCCGCTCATTTATATGAGCGGGTAATTTCTAGTATATTTATATTATCAAAGAGAGAAATCTATGTTATTAAATATCCTAAGTTATATTTCAAAAACTTACTTCAATAATTCTAAAATTGCTAGAACTATATCATTCACATAACAAAACCCTGATGCTTCAGATTTTTTTGCATGATGCAAACCACCTGCCCAATTAACAGCAATATCTGCAGCTTGTTTGTTTAATTTTACAGCTCCAGCTTTAAAATAAATCATTATATTAAAATATTTCCTAATAAAATATGAAAGACTATTTTCTAAATTTTAAGATTTACCAACTGAGCCACCCGTTGAAAGTTGACAAAATTCATACAATCCATCAAACACAGGGCAATCTTCTCCAACATTAACTATTAAAAATTTATAAATGCAGTATTACCAAAAATTCCAATCATTTGTGATTTAATTTTTAGAAATATCAATAATAATACATACACCTTTGCATTTGTTTATTATATTCAGACATATTATCTGGTCGAATGCTCCTTAAGAAACGAATATAATCATCACTATGATATTTAGTCATTTCCTCCTGTGTAGCTTTATGTGGTCTCTAAATAATTAAGTATAACTTTAGTATATTATTTAATTCTTAATTAATTATTCATAAATCAACATTATGATGCTAAATATTTATTTATTATTTATATTGTTTTACAATTTTGAAAAATTGAAACATTGTATTCTTTATTATTATTCTTATTATTATTATTAAGAAAGCATTTTATTTTCAAGAGAGAGAAACTTACATATATTTCCATTTTCCTATATAATCCATAATTTAATATTAAATTATGAGTCATTCGAATCCGATGAGGTTTCATTGGATGGCCTTGTCCATAATAATAATTACCAATATCTCCTAAAATAACGAAGAATTGCAATTTCTGAATTTATCATAAATTTATTTAATTATTTGTAAATGAACTCTGCTATGAATATTAATCAAAATATAATTAAAATCTTATTACAAATCACATTATCTAAAAAATTTTTAATTTTAAATGAATGAATGCATTATATATATATAAATATATATACACATTGATCACTTAATATTATTTCAATAATGTAAGTTTGAAAAAACATTAATATTTTTATGAAGTTTTTGATACATATGAAATTAAAATTAGCAATTATAATTCTGTAATATAAATGATTTCATTTCAAGTATCAATACTGACACTTAACACTATCAATATTTTTGTAACTATTTTTTAATAAATGTAAAGTTATAATTTAAAAGTTATCCTATGTATACAAATTTCAGTTATTAATATATATATTACAAATACGAAATACTTGTGCATTCTTGTTTGCTTTTAATACAAAAGAGTGGGTGAATTGATTTTATGAAACTATTTTTGTTTGTTAGGGAATTTATACAAGAAGGTTATAAAAGAGGTATTATTAATATATATCCCCAGGAATTGGCATAATTTATATAAATTACTTTATATAAAACCTAAGATGGAATAATAATGCTATTTGAGTGACAGCAGCTAGCATATGTGGTCATTGGGTTGCAATGACCATGTGATATGCTAGTTGGCTCATATTATTGAATTACAATATCTTGGCTGGCCCAATGAACTTTATTAGTGGAGATCTGCACGCACAAATTTTTTCGTCAAAATCGACGAGTCACGACCCGTGGAGTTTCCTTGTAAGAATAATGTTTTATAAAAAAAAATGAAGTATACAGAATTAAATTCATTTAAAGGGCCATTTTTGATAAAATTTGATAAAATTAGGAATTTTTTTATACAATGGGAAATTACATGACCACATTCTGAAAATAAATTTGTAAAGTTTGACCAAAACCAATTCTGACTTATATATGCGCCCTTTTAAAATACTTCACCATGTATCAATTTATAAAGTATGCAAATTTTTAATAAAATTATGAACTATTAATGTGTCCAACGTAAACAGATCCCTGCTTCATCAAAGTGTTAAATGCCATTAACAGTATAATAGCTAAATCAACATTAAAACTGGACATAAACCCAATGAATTTCAAATGCTTAACAAATGTCACATTTAGAAAGTAGGCAATTTTAATTCTTTCTGGAACTGCTTGTTAATAAAGCTATAACATTTAAATATGTGTGTGTACGCAATTTATTTTTAATATTAAATGAATATAGTCCCTAATTCCAATTTTTTAGTATTCTACAAATTATCTGACAAGTCAATTATCTGGGATATTAATTTCCAGACTACCCATTTAATTCAGAATCTACAGTATACAGATAATTCAAAACCATGTGATTCAAACTGTAAAATAATTCTTAATGAATATAATATTCAACCATAATATGATGAATAAATAAAAAGTTACAAATAATTATTTCTGCAAAATAAAAGAATCAAATTAAACAATGATACAAATTTATCATGTATCATTGTTTAATTTGTGTCCTATATTTTGCTTTCAAACATAATGAGTAACTTCAAACCAATTCAGATATTTCTGATTAGGAACAGTTAAAAATTAATAAAAATAAAAAAATATTTTTCACAGAATAAATTATCTAGTAATCTTATTTCATTATAAAACTGAAATTAATAGAATATAGTGGATGATTGGTTAACAAACAGTTTGGATAACAAACAAATCAGATAATGAACACTTTCACAAAAGATTTTTAATGTTCAGACAACGAATACATATTCGGATAACGAACACCTCACAGAAAAAACTGTGGGCTCTGCGGACTGACCGAATGACAGGTCAGCCAGATAGCTGTATGAAATTAATAGAATATAGTGGATGATTGGTTAACAAACAGTTTGGATAACAAACAAATCGGATAATGAACACTTTCACAAAAAATTTTTAATGTTCAGACAACAAATACATATTCGGATAACAAACACCTCACAGAAAAAACTGTGGGCTCTGTGGACTGACCGAATGACAGGTCGGCCAGATAGCTGTGTGGTAAAGCTGTGGTTTATCATTCTAGAGGAGCCAGATCCCACACCTCCAATTTTTCAGGAGAGGTCTGGGCCCGGCCCGTTGAATCCCATCTTGGATGTTGACCAGCCTGTGATAGGCTCTATAAGTAGTCACTGCCAAATAAAAATATCCTATGAGGATATGGCAACTTAACTAACTTTACAGAATGCCTTGCACGTTTGTGGACTTATGGGTAAGAATGGGAGATTAGTTTTTCCCAATTAAAATGAACTTGGAGACAAAACTAATCAAAGATTTATTAAAGAAGGTAAGAATGAGATTTTAAAATATTTTGGTCTTAGAATGGTACCTATATCAGGCTGAGGTCAATAGGCTTGGGGATCTCTACAACAATGCTATTAATCACTTCTGAAAAATCCTGAAGAGAGAAAAGCAATTGATATTGGACAGATGTTTTAATGTCCCACAAATGGAAAATAAACATAATATATGAAAATACAGACTGTATATATATATTATTGTTATTATACATAAATAAATGTAGTAAGTAATTATATAATTTTTCATTTATTTTTTTTTTCGGGTCTCCAGAACAAATTAAATTCTCATAAAAATCTATGGTAAATCAATGATTGATTAATGAACAATTTGGATAGCAAGCATAGTAATGTCCCACAAATGGAAAATAAACATAATATATGAAAATACAGACTGTATATATATATATATTATTGTTATTATACATAAATAAATGTAGTAAGAAATTATATAATTTTTCATTTATTTTTTTTTGGGGTCTCCAGAACAAATTAATCAAATTCTCATAAAAATCTATGGTAAATCAATGATTGATTAACGAACAATTTGGATAGCAAGCATCGTCTTTGAAAGGATTATGTTTGTTAACCGATCACTCACTGTATAGCAATCATCATAGAGATGGATAAATGATATATTTGGATTTATTTTTATTAAAAATGATTCAAAGTATATATATGATCCATTTATAAAAAATTTTTGAATGAAATATCAACTACAATTAAACAGAATATACTATATTAATTTTAAATACTGACTGTAAACTAGACTGTATATTTTTTATTTTTCAAGTTAAAATTAATGACATCTATTGCATTGATGATGGACTGTAATGACTGAAAGAGATTTTTTTAATAATTAAAAGCTGATTTTTTGGGTTCATTTTGAAGTTGTTTTATTATTTGTTGTAAAATAAATTTGTATAATAAAATGTATAGAAATATAAATGACATAAAAAGATACATAATGTAGTTTCAATTTTCTATAGTAATAATTCTAATTTGATTTAATAAATATCAATTGATCT
This sequence comes from Olivierus martensii, assembly GCA_000484575.1. NCBI lineage: Eukaryota > Metazoa > Arthropoda > Arachnida > Scorpiones > Buthidae > Olivierus > Olivierus martensii. The sequence continues at coordinate 2,260 of AYEL01070901.1, read as the reverse complement.
AATTCTACATTCTTATCTAGCCATACAAAAATATAGAAATATGCAGTAAATACAATAAATCAATCATAATAAATTGTAACATTTTTAAATATATAAACAAAAGCAGAAATAGTTCTGTTAAATTTTACTACAAAATTAATTTGCAAGATCAATAGATGGATATTTTTGATAAAAATTAAATTTTATTTTTTTTCTAAATATCAAGGAATATTTTATAAGTCAATAACATGAAAACAAGAAATTCTATATATACACATTTCCTCACTTATATAAGATAGATTTCTAGAAGAATTATGCAAATTAAATTTTATATTAGTTTTATGCAAATTATTTTTTGTAATTATTATAATAAAATTAAAAACAATCATTATATAGAGTTGCCATAAGTTTGCTGATCTAATACAGGATATACAGTGTCCTCAGGACTCAGGGGAAGAAGTTTTGGAATAGTCTTCAGAAAAATGACTGTTTTTGGCAATTTTATTTCATTCTCATAATTATTACACATAACACAAAGATAAACTTATAACTATGCATAAATAGGCTTTGTGAGTATGTGTCAAAATCAACTGTCACAAAAAAAAGATATCACTGCTGCACTGTTATTAAGTTAGAATAGTTAACAAACTTAATAGAAATTCATTTATTAAGCTCTGTTCAGGATGCTCTGGTGTTTATTATTTTTTCTTAAATATTCCTTGATAGATTTGTCTTTAATGTTTGTTTTGATTGTACTAGCACCTAAGAAGGAAAACACTCTTCTAACTTTTCTGTTAACCACTTGCATGATAACTCTTGACTGTTCTGACCACTATAATTAATTGACATCAAGCTTAATATTATATACACTGGTCCATCGCAAAGTTCCTGAATTTACTGCTTTAGTTGGTATCTTGTTGATAAATTTACTACTTTACAGCACTAATAAGCAGACCAATATGATTCTATAATTTTTTATTATGAGAAACATTTTTGGCTTCCTTAAGCCATCTTCAGCTCTTACAAATGCATTTGAGTTGCAGAACCAATAACTTTGGAACAAAAACAAAAACGGCTTTGAGAAATTTTATAACATAATATCATGATTATCTAGGGTCTGCTAAGATATTATGATTATGTTAACTCATATATTTATACATTATTAAAGGAATGTTGTTGAATGTGAATTAAATAGAATTAAATCAGAAAATTCCTTAAAAACTCCGCAGAATAATGTTAAATATTTAGAAACAATAGCGATAAATATCTTTAACGATGCTTCCATATTTAGTTTGTTACGCATCTTTAAACTTCCGGACATGAAAGTTATTCTAAAGTATTTTCCAGAATGTGAATTGTTCAAAAATATGTTCGATATAGAATTATGCCATCTGAATAATATTTTATATATTTAAGTAAAGTTATAAAATAAACTTACTCTGCGTTGTTGCTAAAATAAATTAAAATTTATATTTAATTATTATAATTAAAATTATCCTAGAATATATAAAATATTAGAAAAAAGAAATAAATTAGTTTTATAAGATTTGAAAATATATACAGAGTGATAAATTAATCGTCGTTATGATATATCATCGTTTTTCGTAACAAAACGAAATTATGTGTGGGAAATGACATTTTTCTTAAAAAATGCATTAAAGTCGAGAAGTCCTCTTGTTTAAAATCACAATTAAACTCAACCGAGTCTTATTCTGCTATAATATAGATATGCATTAAAGTCGAGAAGTCCTCTTGTTTAAAATCACAATTAAACTCAACCGAGTCTTACTCTGCCATAATCTAGAATTATTCTTCTTAAACTCAGAAATTAATCTTCTCTATGTTAAATCTAACAATAACGAAAAAAGCAACCGAAAAAATAATATCGGATGAATATGCTACCGAAGATGACACTAGGGAATAAAATGATGAAGAAACAAGTAGTTAAAATATTCGCCAAAGAACGTTAAAAAGTAACATAAAACGAATATTGAAGAAATTCAATTTGTCATATTTTGAGCTAAAAAGTAAAACTACAGCAATATAGTTACTGATTGTCATTATATAATCCCAAATAAAATCACTTTAATGGCAATTCTAAACCAGGGATGGGCAAATCGCGGCCCTCCAACTAATAGCTATAATGCCAAAAATTTTATCGATAAATAAAATAAATACAAAAAATATCAAATCTGTTCCATATCTCGCAATATAGTTTATATAATTTCTAGAAAAGTAATAAATAATAATTCATATGGTAAACTGTAGATATCATTACAGT
>AYEL01070898.1:0-31344 GCA_000484575.1 Olivierus martensii | reverse complement strand
CTTTTTATATATATATTATATATAAAACAATATTTCTCACAAGAATATTAATTTGTTAATGTAAATTTTTAAAATATAACTGAAATAAACAAAATAAGACATTAAGTACAATAAAAAATCTAGTTTTAGTATACAAATTTTACCTGTGCATCATCAGAAAATTTCTTTCTTGCTACTCTTTCCAAACTTTTCTTCATATTATTTTCAGATTTCTTTAAAATCTCATTACTAACATCAACTAGAATTACTTCATGGCCCGTTTGTGCTGCTACCTGTTTTAATATTAAAAAAAATGAATAAAAATAATTGGCCTTATAAAATTTATTTAAATCATTATAAAAAAGCTTTTGTTCTATTAATAAAAAATTCAAAATTATTATTCATTAAACTGTAAAATACAATAGTAGATAAATTTAAAACTAATATCTTGAAATAAACTCATAAGAATAGCACATAAGCGGGTAAAAAATAATTCTATGCATTATTTTTGCTTTTTATATAAATTTTATTTATTTATCCTAAAAGTGAAAAAGTAATAATATAGAAGCAATTGATATCATGAAATATTAATAATTAACATATTCAATCTATGGCAATTATCATCAAGTATTTAATAATTTAAATATAGTTTTTATTAATTGTTTATAATTATACATATAGTCCCTACTTACAGTGGAATTACATTTTGATAACCTCTGTCATAAGTTGAAAAAATCATAAGTTGAAAATGACCAACAATGGTAGTAATTTTACTAATAATAATAGACAATGGAATATTGAATCCTTCAAGATAATAAAATTGTCTGGATTTGATCCTGGATCCTTCAAGGTGATAAGATAATTTGGTACTTAGGTTCCAAGATATGAAAAAATTATCTGGAATTGAACTTAGATCCCCAAGATAGTAAGTGATTGCTTTACTAGACACTGAATAAAGCAAAAAAGTATTTCTAACCAATATGCTATGAAAATAGCCACATTTGGAATATTGTATATTTGGCAATTGTAAGATCAGTTTATTAAAATTCAAATGATCATAAATAGGGGAGCACCTGTACAAGTATTCATCAGATCACTTTTATTGTATATAAAAAAAAAAACATTTACATGCAAAAATGCTTTCAACTTCTTCAGCTTTCATCAGTAGTTCTAATAATAGTACTAATAGCATGAAACCATCATCTATCAATGCACAACTGAATACAATTCCTCACTACATAATGTTAAATATTATTGAGCCTACAAGGAATGGACAATGGTTGATGTTACTTAGAAATATATTCAGTTTGTCCTAATTTATTTACCAAAATCTATGCGTGTTATTTTAATTTTCATATCCAATACAGGCAATCCCTAACTTCAGGATCTATGTATATAGATTCATACTACATAAGATTATGAGTTTAGCCTGAATCTGGCTCCTCCTGAAAAAAATTGGAGGTCTGGAACTTTGAATTGAATCCAGATCGTCCAAGATGGTAAGCAACTGCTTTACCATGCAATTTATGTGTTTATTCCTTAAATAATATAACTATTTTTAAATGTCAAGTCTTTGTGGCCCACTAGTACTGTTTTTGAATTATTTGTAGTATTGTTTTTGATTTATATAGATTTTTGCAGAACAATCCACTTACATAAGTCAGAGATTGCCTGTATTTAAATATATCATTTGCCAAAATATAAATTCCTATATCATCTATAAGGTGTGTGAAAAAGTTCTCGCTGTTTTCCAATAGATGGCTCCGCATGTAAATGGTGATGCAATCTATCACGACAGAAACGTCATTCTCAAAGCCTAACAATCTGTCAATAAGACTTAACTTCAGGATCTATGTATATAGATTCATACTACATAAGATTATGAGTTTAGCCTGAATCTGGCTCCTCCTGAAAAAAATTGGAGGTCTGGAACTTTGAATTGAATCCAGATCGTCCAAGATGGTAAGCAACTGCTTTACCATGCAATTTATGTGTTTATTCCTTAAATAATATAACTATTTTTAAATGTCAAGTCTTTGTGGCCCACTAGTACTGTTTTTGAATTATTTGTAGTATTGTTTTTGATTTATATAGATTTTTGCAGAACAATCCACTTACATAAGTCAGAGATTGCCTGTATTTAAATATATCATTTGCCAAAATATAAATTCCTATATCATCTATAAGGTGTGTGAAAAAGTTCTCACTGTTTTCCAATAGATGGCTCCGCATGTAAATGGTGATGCAATCTATCACGACAGAAGCGTCATTCTCAAAGCCTAACAATCTGTCAATAAGACTGCATCAAAAAATTAGTGATTTTTTTTACACCATCATTTGCTGTTCGCACATAAAAATGTCGAATTTTGAACTGAATAAGCGCCATTTGCGGGAAGCATTACTTTTTTTGCTTTAATTTAAAGAAAACTGCAGTTCAAGCACATGATATGCTTGTGGATGCTTATGATACGTATGCTCCTAGTAAAACAACGTGCTGTGATTGGTTTCACCGTTTTAAAGACTGTGATTTCAAAGTTGAAGACCACGAATGCAGTGGTAGGCCGAAATTGTTCGAAGACGATGAGTTGTAGGCTTTGATCGACCAAGACCCAAGCTAAACCTTGTACGTACAACAATTGTACAATTGTACGAACAATAATTGTTGCGTTTAAGCCGAACGATCAAGGAAAAATGGCCAGAATACGCCAGACGACACGATAAAGTGGCTTTCCAGCATGACAATGCACAGCAGCATTGTGGCAAAGTCGGTCAAGGACCTACTGCAGGCGCTTGGTTGGTATGTTTTACCCCACCCGCCGTACAGCCCAGATATCGCTCTATCAGATTACCACCTCTTCCGATTGATGGCACATGGCCTGGCCAACCAGCACTTCTCGAATGACGCCGAAGTTCGAAAATGGGAAGACAAATGGATAGCCTCGAAAGATGACGAGTTTTTTCACAGCGGCATTCAACAGTTACCTGAAAGATGGGCAAAAGTATTGGCCAGCGATGGACAATACTTTCATTGATGTATTTATTTTCATTCTTTTTTAGATAAAGACTCTTTTTTCGAAAAAAACAGCGAGAACTTTTCAAACACCTTATATATTCAACTTTCCTGAATTAAGTAAGTTATAAAATTTCTATACATATCATAATCCTGGTAATAGGCTTGATTTAAAATCAAGCCTAATACCAGGAAAAAATTTATTACTAAAAAAACGTTTTTGACCTAATTCTTAGGTCAGCATCAGGTTCAGAACAGAATACTGCTATAATAAATTAAATTTGAATTTTAAAGCAATATTCTATATTAAAATTTAGCAACATGTCAAATCATGGCAATTAAAAAATTCTGTAGCTTTAGCCATTAAAAAAAAAAAAAAACATTCAAACTTCAAAATTTATGAGAGAAAAATCTCTGAATTATTTTATTAATTCAGTAGATTCTTAGGCTATTAAAGCCAACTTTGAAATAATATTAGTTAACCTTAAGACAAACTTTCAGTATTAGAGGCTTCAAGAACCTGTAAAAAGTTTGAACATCTGCCATTTAAAAGTAGAAATGTTTCTAACTTTTTCTAGTGCATGTTCTAATATGTTAAAGCATGCCATTAATTCAAAGAATTTGAGATTAGAAATTAGTCCAATTTAATTTGCAACTTATATGTGATTAACCAAGTTATGTGATTAACTTTTTGATTGTTTAATTTCATACAATTAAATCGGTGATCACATATTATTCTTCAAATTAATGACATGCTTTAATTAGACATTTTTAATTGTTCCAAAATTATGGATATGTTCAGCGAATAAGTAGTTAGTTCTTTCCAGAATTGTTTATATTTTATTCATATCTACTAATACAAAAGTTCCCAAAGTGCAGCCCGCAATCCCTAGAAATGCAGTCTGCAATGTCAGATCATTCGCGGTCTTGAAGTCATACAGCTAATTTACATTTTTACAAAAAATAAATTAATTTTTATCATATTATAAATAAAAATTGTTCGGTTAAAAAATACATGTATAATATAAGTGTTTCCAAATGTTTTCATAATTTGGAAGCACTTATATATGCGAAAAAACTTTCTCAATCATGAGTATTAATAAGTTCAAATTGAAATCAAAATTAATTGATGAACATTTACAAGCGGTGTTAAGAATACATTCAACAGACTCAGAATCAAGGCTCAATGATATTATTAAAAGAAAACAACAACTGCACAAGTCACACACTTCAGATTGATGAATTTATTATTTTTTTTTATTTTATTTGAAATTATTTACTTATTTTTGTTTAATTATTTTTGAAATGTGCTATTTTAAACAGTTTGCAATAAAAAGTAATTATTGTCATAAATTAAAAACGACATGTAATTAGTATAAATCTTTCCCTTGTGTCTAACTTTTTATCAATTTGAACGTAATTTTTTCATAAAACTTTTTTGCCCACCAAATATTTTGGAATTTACAATTTGGCTCACCTAGGCAAAACTTTGGGAATCTCCATATTAATATATAGTATTTATAATTACCCTTGGTTAATGATGATATCAATTAATGATTTACTTGTCATAGGATCCTAGCATTTCTATACTTGACGACAACATCATGAGTCAGTATTGAATGTATGGGAGAGTTGACGTTCGTTTGTGTCACTATGCAAGACTATATAGTTCACTAAACTAATCAGAAAATTACAATAAATTGCCATTTAATCGCAACAATTAGAGAGTTTTCAGGAAGAATAATATGATTTTATTAAGGTTATTTCACAACAAAACGATCTGTTATAAATACATCCTGCAAAGTTTTCTATCACATTTTAACAATGCGAAAATATGCACACCTCCCAGAAAGGATGTCTTCTTACTGGTGGTATTACGCTTTAAACTAAAATCGACTGTTCCGTGCCTTAATACACGGTTACAAACTTGTGAATAGACTGCTCCCATACACTCAATACTGACTCATGATGTTGTCGTTGACTATAATATAGATTATAAATAATAAAAACATTTAGAAATGTAATATTTGTTCTGTTTGATAACAATTGTATTTCTGATATATCAAAAAGCTGAAGATGGTTATTTTTTTAAATCAAAATCATTTCCATAGTTGGAATTTAAGTTAATAAATGTACTGCTAATTAGTGCTTTGTACATGGACTTCAGAGCTAAATGAATTAGCACTAAGCAAATACTTTATTTCCATAAGATATACATTTGTATGTATGATTTGCAACTGGATATTTCATTAATTATGTTACTGTTATAAATATAATCAATAGTGAAAATACTAGTGTCAGTAAGAAATATTTAATATTCAATAATGAAATATTAAATATTTCTCAATTATAGTTAACTATAAAAATATAAAATATTTTTATAGTAAATAAAAATATTTAACTATAAAATATTTTTACTACATATATAAAATGTAGTAAAAATATTTTAATATAAAATGTAATAAAAATACAAACTGTATGGACTGATATACTTGACATAAAATGAAAAATCTGATGATGTAATCTTACTGCAACATTATAAGTATAGGAAACTGATGAAGTCTGGAATCTGTACAAAAATAAATTTTGAAATGAATTATGATCAAGAAGCAGCATATATTAATGATTTATTCTATAAAAATTATGAAAAATGCAACAATATGTTAAACCTGAAATGATTTTGTGTTTCTCTTATTATTCTTTACTACCAAGTTCAAATTAAAAGTTGCCAACACACAGTGAGCCACATTATAACAACAGCCTATTGTAAGAAAAAAATGGTGACACTCATTACCTCTATAAGAATTTAGATTATTGTTGTACTGAATGATCAATAGGCAAAATTCATACACAATAAAAAATGCAATGAACAATTGTACATCATAGTTAAAAAAAACAGATCTTTTAAGAACATTTTGCACTCAGCCCCAGACTTGCCAACAAAAGGCAAGTCTGGGGCTCTTAGATATGAGTAAAATAAAAAAAAATTCATTTTGTCTACAGTATTAGGTTAGATTAATTTGAATGAAAGTTTGTGTATTGCCAAATTACACAAAAGGTAGATTTGGTGGGGTGGCTATTTTTAGATTCTATCACAAACAGGTCAACATCAGTGTTGGGGTTAACCAGAATGTTAAAGGTTCAACAGACCAGGCCACTTCCTGCTGAAATATATGGAAATATGGGACACGGAATTGAACTTAGATCTCCCATAGTAGTAAGCAACTGCTTTATCACACCCCCATTCTACATTTTTAGGATTTATTGTATTAACACTGTCCATCTAAATGAGAGCATTATAAAGATTTGCAATTGCACTTTCTGTTATATGGGATAATAATATAACATCAGCGTAATAGAGAAATTAACGATCATCGTTTTCAATTAGCCGTTTTAACGACGACCTATTGTAAAAAAATAATCATCGTATTCTTTGTCAATTATATTAACATATATTGAATTTAATTTAAATACCAATTAATGATATTACCTGAGCAATTCCAGATCCCATCAAACCGCCTCCAATGACTACGATATTCTTCATAGCAGCCTGAATGCTAGACGAAGAGAAATATCTACATCCACCTATTGCTTTAATCATATTCATTTTGAGTAAAAATTTTAAACCGTCTAAAATTAAAAAGCAATATAATTAATTAAGTGATATAACAAGTCATTGACCTTTGATCACTACTTGATAATTACTGTACAGATTTATCTACTAATTCTAAGCAACGTCGATTCACAGATGATGTTGATTTCTTAAAGCGCCCTCTTTAATTTCATCAAATGGAAGTTAAAAAAATTCATTTACAGTATTTATTTTTAATAGCTCTGTTCGATTTGACTACACCGTTACACTAGTGTAAGGCAGTGTAGCACTAAGACATTCGATTTGGCCAGTATAGCTACACAAATGCATTCGATTTATCGGTATAGTGTAAAATTTCTACACTGACTGGAGACACGGTGTAGCAGTGTAGTGCATATCAACAGCAATTGTTGATATAACCGCCATCTTGCTAATCTTGAGCTGCTTCACTACTTTATTCGTTTTAACTCAAGGTTATTTAAAATAACTCAAGGTTTTAACTAGAAAATAAGCCTACACCGATGCACCAACTATACACTAAAAAGCTACACTATTTCTGCCGGTGTAATCAAATCGAACACAGCTACTATTTTTTATGCCCCTTTCTAACCAATGAGATTACCAGCCACGGGTGGGGCCAGTTCCAACCACGTGTTACACTCAATGATGAGCTTTAGGGTGCTCGAGCGAGCCGTATGTTAAATTTGTCCCTATGGAAATGGGGTCCATTCAACTTCAGTTATCTTGTGAATTTATAAATAAAGCCTCTTGTTCTTTATTTATTCCATAATTAAACATGCAAACAAATATTTCCATTATATTTAAAGTCATTATGGAAACTATCACTATTTTTTTTTTTTTTTTTGCATATTTTACGCTCCCTTTCCAATCAGGGAGATTACTAAGGGAGTGGGGCCAATTCCAACCACAGGCTGCACCCACACCCGTGGAGGGGGGCCGGATGGTGAAGGACGGGGATCACCGAGCCGGATCCAGTACCCCGAAAAAATCCTGGACGCGAACCCGAGTCCTCCAGTGTGGCACGCCAACGCGTTACCACTCGGCCATCCGGCCGCCAGACTATCGTTATTAGTAGCGCTGAAGTTTTCAACTCGATGAACAATCGAGTTGAAAACTTCAACGCTACAAGACGAGTTTTCAACTCGATGAACAATATTTCGACAACAAGATCTTTGACTCTACAACATATTTCAGGTTTAATAACAATCTCCTTAATTGGGAAACTTTTAAGAGAATTTTTAATCCTAAATCTTATGTAAAAACTTTTTTGAAAAATCATTTTTCGGTCTTAGAACCTCCTAGAACAGGGATGCACAGACCGCGGCTTGCGGGCCTCATGCGGCCCGTCTCATCATGTGTAATAACACAAATCACACAATCAACGGATTATTATTTATAGTTTTAAACAATGCATTTTCAAATAATAATGTTTTTAATAAGAGAAAAAATAATAATCATATTTGTAATAATAAACATTTTTTTATTTTTAATGTATTTATGTTGAAATAAGAAATTTAAAAAAGTTGTACATGCACAAAAGGTAGCACTGCCGCTGCAAATGTCGAACCTAATATAAAAAAATTGTTAAATCAGTCTAATATCATGCATCTAATTAAAAATTCTTCATTTACTTTTGATTACGTTGCTTAACAGAATCTCGATCCAGCTTCCAACTCGATCTCGATCCTGTTTGGTGAATACGGCCGTTAATGAATATCTCAATACAAGTCGGCCGGATTGGTCGCGTGGAAATGCTTCGGCTTTCCACTCTGGAGGACCCGGGTTCGAGTCTCGGGTCCGGCCCGTTGATCCCCGGTCCTCCACAATCCGGCTGATCCCTTCGCAGGGGTGGGCAGCCGTCGGCCGGATTGGCCGCGTGGAAACGCTTCGGCTTTCCACTCTGGAGGACCCGGGTTCGAGTCTCGGGTCCCACCCCTTGAAAATATTTTTCATGGGGTCCGGGCCCGGCCCGTCGATCCCCGTCCTCCACAATCTGGCTGACCCCTCCGCAGGGGTTGGCAGCCTGTGGAAGGGCTTGTTTCGCCCCGCCACTTAGTACTCTTACTGAGTGGAAAGTAGCGTCATCTGTTGACAAAAAAAACATGTGATTAATAAAAATAATATGATATATAACTTTAGTAGTTTTTTTGGTGGCCCTCCTATAAGTCATAGTGAATCTACAGGGTGATTCAAAAAATTGTATACACACTTTGAACTGTCATAGAAAATTTATTTTCCTACCTACAAGGTTAAAATTCTGGGAGAAGAAAGACTACAATCTCATTGGAAAAATAAGTGTACTTTCTGGTTAAACTGAATGTTCCAAATGGTTAAAGTAAATGTTGAAAATGGCGACTTTAAGCATTGATACATTTTTGAGTATGAGTCATGACTGATTCCATACTTCACATCAAAGTGTCCATGGGATTTCTGCACACACCGCTTGAATCTCATCCCTAAGTGTGTCCAGGTTACGTGGTTTACGACAGTACACCTCATCTTTAAAGAGTTTCCTGCTCTCCAGACTTTACGCCGCTCGATTTTTTCTTATGGGACACATTAAAAGATGAGCTATACCGTCGTAAATCACTAACCTAAACACACTTTGGGATGAGATTCAAGTGGTGTGTGTAGAAATCCCATTGGACACTTTGGTGTAAAGTACAAAATCAGTCATGACTCGTACTCAGAAATGTATCGATGCTGAAGGTCGCCATTTTGAACATTTAATTTAACCATTTGGAACATTCAGTTTGACCAGAAAGTACACTTATTTTTCTAATTGGATTGTAGTCTTTCTTTTCCCAGAATTCTAACCTTGTAGGTAAGAAAATAAATTTTCTATGACAGTTCAAAGTGTGTATACATTTTTTTGAATCATCCTGAATGTGGCCTTTGGCCTTAACAAGTCTATGCATCCCTGTCCTAGAAGATCATCTGACGTGAATAATTAAAATAATGTGTGGAAGCTTCTGGCATAAATTGTGCCTCATAATTAAATTCACTCGTTATTTTATGTAATTTCTGTGATATTTTGTGATTTTATTTTATTATTTTACAAAAATAGAAAATACAAATAATTGTGCATTCACAATTATTTGTATTTTCTATTTTTGTAAAAAGTAAAAAAATTAATTAGAATTTGATATTTTGTTTTTATAGGATAAAGTGCGAGCCCTCTTAGTTAAAATTTCCATAGCTCACTACTGGTTACATCCACACCCTTGAAAGAGATCGGATAATGAAAGACAGGGATCGTCGGTGTAGGCCTGGAACCCCGAAAAGCTTTTCGTGAGATGTCGGATCCGAGACGCGAGCCTGAGTTTTCCTGTGTGGCATGCCAAACGCATTACCACTCTGCCATGCGGCTGCTCATTTATTTATTCTAACTTATTTATTATTATATTTACTTTTTTTATAAACGTGTACACGAGTTTGTATGATAAAACATAAAAAAGTTTAAGCGAAATTTATCATTGTTTTTATATGCTTTCAGGCATCTTAGAAAACATATAGTCGATGTGTTTAACGAATCTTGTGTGCATATTAAATAACAATTTTCATTTAAAAAAATGTGAACTGTATGTATCATCGATGTACGCAACCAAGATAATAGAGAATATTCTTTGTATAATATTAATGTTTCTTCCAACTGCCACTTGAGGGCCTATTATGGCTGCAATCCTCATGTTCGTTCGTTTGGAGTATTTTTAATCAGTTAACATTATATTATGTAATAAATCTATTCAATTTAAGCATTATAGTTAGAGAATAAAACGTAAGCAAAAATTTTCATGCCAATCGAATCATAATTGTGTTAATTGGCCTACTATTTTAGTGGGATGGATAGTCTTTCTTACTAATTTCTCCACACGTATCACATCAACAAATAATTGTGAGATTTACGATTCGAGAAAAATATGGCCTTTAATAAATTGAGAACGATTAGTAGAAATCTTCCAATGTGTCGCTTTTTATCAGAAAATTGGTAAGTAAAATTTAGATGAATTCAACGATCTCTAAAACAAACTTTTTGATTCTACTTTATCTGCTACATAATGTCATAAAACCTGTATAATGAATTTTATAATTCATTATACAGCATTATTATGTATTATTATTCATTATTTCAGCATTATTATTCATTATACAGTTTTATTATTCATTATAAAGCATAATTAAAGCTTATAAAAGCTTTAATTTTGGATAAATAATAATAAAATAAAAAGGATTACCATAAATAGAAATGGTGAAGAACATTAGGATAGCAATTGTTACTGTTTATATTCCTAGCTAAACCTAAGTAGTAGTATTATACCTGCTACAGACACAGAAACATATAAGTACTTTACGTTAAACATTAAAGGACTAACATAAAAGTGCTTAACGGCTGATTTCAGACATGTTTCACGCCATCTACTGGGAAATTTTATAAACATATCATTGTAAACAACGTGTAGTCAGCCATAGTAATAATGGATGACGATTAAAAATACCATTTTCTTGAGTTATTTCAATTATTTCTAGTCAAGAACAAGTGAAATTGCAGGAGAGATTCTTAAATACATCCTTACAAATATTAAAAATAAAAAATAAAAGAAGAAAATTCTGCTATTTTGACAAAAATGCTTTTATTTCTTTTTATGGATTTTAAATGCTGATAATGGTTTTCTAAAATATCTATTAGAATCTTGATTAGAATATTTGTTTCTTCCATCGTCCAATTCATTCTTTTCGCCATGTTTACTTTGATTCTCGAAAGCCATTGTTGCCAGTTTGACTTGCTAAAATACTTTGTCTCTAAGAGACATCCGTTAACTTAAAGCTCTTAACTGTTAACATATCTTAATATTTCATGTCTGGAAAGCATTATTCCATTAAATTTGACCTTAAAGTATTTTAAGCAGTCTAGTCTGTATTATTACTTGATTAAAACAGTCTGTTTAAATACTTTTCATTATACAGATTACTGCCAGAATATAAACAAACTATTCCAACCCCGATAATTTTATTTCTTTGGTTCAGTTATGAAAGTTTCAATAACATTGCTAGTATTCATCATCATTATTTCTAATGTGCATTATTATGTAGTAGATAATTATATTTACTTGGAAATAATTAACAAAAATTAGAAGTATAGATAGGCTTGCCATGTCTGGAATTAGCCTGAATTGTCCTGAATTTCAGTAATAGTATGGGATTTTGTCCAGGATGTTAAAATGTCCAGGATTTCAAATTTTCTTTAGTCTAGTATGTATCAAGTATTTTATTTGTTTAGCTCACTTGGCTCTTTGAACATACTGTAGTTGTGAACAACACAATATTTGCATAGACTAAGATCATCCAAGTGTTGTACATGTGCAATAAGCTTTGTTTTAGTTTATTATATCAATTGGCATTACTTAATAACATGAAAGTTTAAAATCCTAAATATAAGTTAAACTCTAAGATGAGTACTAAAATAAAGTGCAAGTGCAGATAAAGAAGATATAAATATTTCACAAGACAGAATGACAATGAAAGTCATGTGCTTATAAAATTTAATGCAAGTTTCAGTAACTCTAAGATGAGTACTAAAATAAAGTGCAAGTGCAGATAAAGAAGATATAAATATTTCACAAAACAGAATGACAATGAAAGTCATATGCTTATAAAATTTAATGCAAGTTTCAGTAAGTGCAATTAATTTTATAATCAAATTAAAAAAGACCAACATTCTGAAAAAAATATCGTTTTCAAAGAAATACCAATAGTATGAAAATCAAATCAGGACAAAAGAAACATCTGACTGGACCAATCATTGCCAATGATAATCTAAAACCTGAACCCAGTCATAAGTGAAAGTTAAGATTTCATTATTCTTATTATTATTATTATTTATTTACTTAACCATACTTTACTATAAATACAGTAAAGTATGGTTTTATGTGCCTTGATTGTCCTTAATGTATATAACAAAATTTAAAATATGCTGTTCTCCCAACAAGTGTCCTGGATTAGGTCTAGAGAATTATGGCAAGCTTAAGTATAAATGACCTACTGTGATGTTTTGGGATTATTTCATGATGAAATAAGAATGCTTATTGATTGTTCATGTATTATTATTTATAGCTTTTACTGAATCTTTTGTATGATTATTATAAATCTTAATTACAAATAAAGCAAGAATTTTATCTTTAGTTAAGGAATAAGCATACTGTATACATTTGTATATTTGAATAGATGACACAAGATGAGACATTTTGAGATATTTGATGCAAAAATAATAGTGTAGTATATTACAACAGATCATTTATTATTCTTATCTTTAGTTTGTATTTATAGCATTATAATCTGTAGGAAATCATGTTCATATTCTTACCAACCAAACATTTTTGATAAAAAATTAGAAAGTCATCTTAATTATAAGATATAGAATCCCTGTAAATTCAGCTTGATTTTAACTTTAAAATTATTATATTTTTTAACAAAAAAATAATATGTACTTATAATTAATTATCAATCAGAAATATTGAAATATGAATTGTATTTGTTTTAATGAAAAACATTTAAGTTAAAACAGATAAATAAATAAAATTTGTTATCATTAATTACAGATTTTGTAATAGTACATGAAACAGTAAAATTTTTATTTCAGTTTTTGTAATATTTAATATTTTGAATTTTTATTTTATCTGAGTACAGTATTTTTGTTATCGCTTCTTAAAGTAATTTAATATATTTTTATTATATAGTTCATTTTCACAAATTGGGATTAGAACTATGATGACAACTATTAAAGGTAATTCAAACCTTTTATATAATAAAGATTTTCTTAGAAGAAAATTGCTTTTACCAAACAGTTATGAAGCATGTGAGTACCTATATTTGAATTTTTTGATTTTATAAATTTTTGAGATGTTTTTATGTATTCAGCAGAGATAATTTTATTAAAATATAGTTTAATTGTTCTGAAAAATTTTCATATAATAATATATGCACATTAAATTCACATCTTTTTTTTTTAAATAAGTAATGCAATTTACCAGGGCCACTGAGAGAAATTTTTGGGCTCGTGACAAGTTTGTGGTCCAGGCCCTATTTAAAAAAGTGCCTCACTTTGGTTTAATAAAAAAAAAGCCATATAAAACATTAATAAATATTTATTTAAAAAAGTGTACAATAAATTCAAAATTCGATACATTACATACCATGTTATATATAAAATAGTTTATTTTGGCACGACTACTTTGGGTGCCTGTTTGGGTGATAAACAGTGTGCTCTGGCAGCAGCCTGCAAACTATCAGACATGAAGTACGACATTAGAGCCCGACAGTTGGGCTCTGACGTCACATTTCAATGCTGGGCCTTTGACAAAAGTCTCGGATGTCACTCCCTCTTGGCGGCCTTGAAATCTACATATCTTTTTATGATTCATTTCAAGAAATATTTTTAAAATTAATATTATGCATTAGTACATCTCTTAATGATGAAAATTGGGTGGTGGAAATTAATTCCACAAAACTAGTCATTATGTTCTGATTATAAAAAATAAAACAAGCACTATAGCCATGTACATAATATTTATTTTTAATTAATAATACACAGGTGGAAGAGAATAAAATGGTACATGTTTAGTTTTCTATAGCTTACCTCAGCTGTATCTAAGAAATAAGTGTTTGATTTTAACATACTGTTGTTAGATGTGAATGAGGAAGCTGATAGAAGACAGAACTGTATTTTCTATGTATTATTAATTAATAATAAATATTATATTCCCACTTATAATGTTTTTTTTTTAATTTTTTTATGATATTTTGAATAGAAATATTATAGGTTTTAGAGAAATGTAACAAATCACAATTTTATTTATTAATATATCATTTGAATACAATATTAACAAATATGATTTTTTTAATATAAAAAAGATAATGTTTAATATAAGTTCAATGAGACTGCACTAAACACAAACTAAAAATAATATACAAAAGCCCTTTAGCAGTCAAAAGATTTTATTCAGTAATGTTTTCAACTCACTTGACGTCTTCTTCAGCTGCTACAACACAACTAAGCAGCTGAAGAAGATGCCAAGTGCTTTGAAAACATTACTGAATAAAATCTTTTGACTGCTAAAGGGCTTTTGTGTATTATTTTTAGATAACATTTAATGCTCTTAAAATATATTATTCAAATTTAATACAAATTACCTAAATTTGCTAAACAATGAAATAATTTACTCTAAAACTTATAATTAGCTGCATTCAGAGCCTTATTGAATAGGGTTTACACATATTGCACCCTAATGGAGGTCAAACAAAAAGAAATAAACTGGATAGTTCAGCAGGCTCTTAAACATGGATATAAAAAATGTACCATCAATAGACTTATTAGAGAGTTCTCCAAAATAAAGGATATTAAAGATAATAATGAACGAACCAATGAAAGACAAACATATGTGATGGATATTAACTCTATCTCTATAAAATATAAAAGAAAACTTGAAGACCTCTCTGGACAAAGAATTGTATTTAATAGAAGGAATACGTTATTTAATATCATTAGAAACGATAAAGACAGAATTAATGATCAGCTGTCACGTAGTAAAAAATTTTAACGCACTATTTACAGGAACAGTTCTTGCATAGGCAGTAATAAATTTAAACAGTATAAAACATAATGTTATATTAACTTTTTACGAAAAACTACACCATTTCCAAGCGTTGTTTATTGATGTGGGGTCTAGTTTGTTAATCGGTTTATTAGTCTTATTACGATTAGTAAAAATGGAAATTGTTTCAGCGATTCTCCCTCTCATGGGGTCTTGCTCTGTATGTAGTAATTTGGTGTTACTCCAGTCTACATCTAGGTCTGTGATTAATGCGCATTGTGCTAACGTTGTATTAGTAGTTTTATTCAAAATATCTTTTTTGTGCTCTGGTATCCTCCTCTTAAGAGAGCGTGCTGTGTAGCCAATATAGTTCCCGTTGGTGTTGTTATCATTATCATGGAACGGAATTTGATAAACTCCTGGACAATCCATATCATTAAAACAGTTATGCTATTATCATATACTCTTCACTTTTTCTTAAATATAATCAATAACAGTTCAAAAGCTCATTAAAGTGAAAAAGAAATTTTTTATTAAAATTTGAAGAATATAAACAATAAGTACAGAATAAAAATAATAATAAATAAAACAACTTATATACAAAAATATACATTATATTAGATAGATTAATTTCAATCTTTCTCTATAGTGTATTTATACACACTCATATATATCAGACTTCTAAGTCGAGTGTCTCTGCCCATTTAATCTCACATGCATTATTAACAATAATTATCTCAGGTGTGTTATCGTTTATAACATGCAATTACACTCGAGATTATGAGATATTCGAAGAAATTGCATGTTATAAACGATAACACACCTGAGATAAACCCAGCATTATGGTTTACCCCGCTGATACATTAATTTAGGACTCTTAGAAGTCTGATATATATGAGTGTGTATAAATACACTATAGAGAAAGATTGAAATTAATCTATTTAATATAATGTATATTTTTGTATATAAGTTGTTTTATTTATTATTATTTTTATTCTGTACTTATTGTTTATATTCTTCAAATTTTAAATTGTATTCTAATGGTTTATTCTTTTTGTTAAAATCAACTGCTGAAGATGGCTTACTAAAGCCGAAAGTTCTACGGTAATAAAAAATTTCTTTTTCACTTTAATGAGCTTTTGAACTGTTATTGACCATATCATTAATTCTGTCTTTATCGTTTCTAATGATATTAAATAACGTATTCCTTCTATTAAATACAATTCTTTGTCCAGAGAGGTCTTCAAGTTTTCTTTTATATTTTATAGAGATAGAGTTAATATCCATCACATATGTTTGTCTATCGTTGGATTGTTCATTATTATCTTTAATACGCTTTATTTTGGAGAACTCTCTAATAAGTCTATTGATGGTACATTTTTTATATCCATGTTTAAGAGCCTGATGAACTATCCAGTTTATTTCTTTTTGTTTGTCCTCCATTAGGGTGCAATGTGTGTAAACCCTATTCAATAAGGCTCTGAATGCAGCTAATTATAAGTTTTAGAGTAAATTATTTCATTGTTTAGCAAATTTAGGTAATTTGTATTAAATTTGAATAATATATTTTAAGAGCATTAAATGTTATCTAAAAATAATACACAAAAGCCCTTTAGCAGTCAAAAGATTTTATTCAGTAATGTTTTCAAAGCACTTGGCGTCTTCTTCAGCTGCTTAGTTGTGTTGTAGCAGCTGAAGAAGACGCCAAGTGAGTTGAAAACATTACTGAATAAAATCTTTTGACTGCTAAAGGGCTTTTATATATTATTTTTAGTTTGTGTTTAGTGCAGTCTCATTGAATTTATATTAAACATTATCTTTTTTATATTAAAAAAATCATATTTGTTAATATTGTATTCAAATGATATATTAATAAATAAAATATTAACAATATTATAAGTACATGATATCAAAAGAAACATGACAAAATTATTTATTGATGATAATAATTATTATTTCTTCAGCAAGATCAATGTTCATACAAACCCAAGAAACACCAAATCCAAATAGTATGAAATTTATTCCTGGAGTGAAGGTTTTAGATTCTGGAACTGTGGATTTTCCGAGTGCAATGTCAGCTCATTCATCTCCATTAGCAAAGCAGTTATTTAGAATAGATGGGATAAAATCAGTATTTTTTGGTACTGATTTCATAACAATAACTAAGGTTTGCTATTTATTGATTCTATAAATTTTTTTAATGTTTTATAAATAAATAAATATAAATATTTATAGAAAGATGAAGAAATTGAATGGAAAATTCTTAAACCAGATATATTTGCTGCTATTATGGATTTTTTTGCAACTGGATTACCAGTTATGACAGATGAAGCTCCATCTGAAGATACAGGTAAATTTTATTGATGAAAAATATACAGTTAGTCCTTGACTTATTACTGTTTGAATTTATGATAGTGATATAATTAGTAAATTTTATGAATGGTCAATGCAATTCAATTGGTTCAAGTCCTGTCCAAGTCTGATATATGGAAAATATCCGTTTTTGTCTCTGGTTCTTGTAGTTTTGTGATATTTATGTTTATTAAGGTAGTGCAAAGTGTCCTAGCAAACATTAAGAGTGATATATCCTTTCAAGTTTCTGACCTAATTTGACTTATGACAGCAGAGTTCAAATTCCATTGTCATTTGTGGATTACCTATATATCAAAATCTGTGATTCCTATTTGAATTATTTTTATATAATACTTGATAATGGCAATCAAGCCACATAAGTTACATAATACCATTCTATTAAATTTTTTAATAATCCAAAGCCAATGAGTAGCCTATTTTTCCAAAGTTTTTATAATGAATAGTTAACCAGGAAATTTTCATCTGCACCCTCTATTTTTATTTATTTTTTTTTTTTTATATTCAAGTAATTTTCTGCACCCTCTATTTTTATTTATTTTTTTTTTTTATATTCAAGTAATTTTTAACATAAAATTTGGAACAAATAAATTTTTAAAATTTTTTTCTTAGCATATTTACTGATTTTTATTTTACTTTATAAAAATAATCATAAAATAAAATCACATACTTAAAAATTTTATATCCTATTCATCACATACTTAATTTTAATCGTAAGTGTAGCTCACCATTCATAAATTCATATAAAATTACCTATTTTAGAACATTATTGTAAGTATGAATTGAAAAGAACCATACTAAAATTTTAACAGTTACAGTATTTGAAAGATTTGATTAATCTATTCTTCATTATTATAGCTTATTAACCTATATAATATTATTTAAAGGTTTGTAGTCATTTCTTCTAAGATTTGTAGATATAATATTAGATACATTTTATTTTGTCTATTGAAAAAATAGAATGCAAATAAAAAAAAAATAAAAATGACACTATAATTAAACTTGTAAACTTTTTAAACATTTTGAATTATATAACTGATAATTCTTATTAATTTAGGTTAAAATTAAAATACAAATACAATGCTCCCTGGATATATTTCATGTCTTTCCTGTTCCCCATTCGTTTGAAAGAGATTCTGAGAAAAATATAATATATCGCATAATCAATGTCCATCCATCATAATACAAGGATGGATTGCAGAAAAAGAAAGATACGAATATTCTTGGATAAATTGGACAGCTTTCTCTTATTCTCTAATTTAGAATCACTAAATTAAAAATAAGAGAAGCTGACAGTTATAGCACGGTTGTCTTTTAACGCAGGTCAGATCACTACCCTGCAAACCCATGTTATAACCGGAGACCACTGTATTAAGAAATTAATCATGAACTTAATGATTATAATTCATTATTTTTTATGTATACATTTTAATGATGATTGGTAGAATTGTTCAAAAGGCAAACTTTTTTGTTAATTCGAACACTATAAATTTTATCTGTAAGTAATAGTAATTTCCATTTTAATATTTAGACCTAATATTTTTATTAACTTTTTTATTATTACAAAATATTTTTTTAAAAATAAATTATTTTATTCTCCTGCATTCATTTATTTAGTTATATAGATTTAGTTATAACTGATGTATTTTGTATGTTCCTTGATTAAAAATATGCATTTTTTTCTATTGAAATGATTTGAGTTAAAAATAAAGTATTTTGTTAAACTTATTTTTCTTAATATTAATTAATTATGATTATTTTTAAGCTATATCTCCTGATGATGATGAGACAGTAATGATGATAAAAGAACTCCTTGAAACTAGAATAAGGCCAGTAGTTCAAGAAGATGGTGGAGATATTGTATATATGGTTGGTTATTGCTTTGCTTGATTATAATTAAGAGATTTATGAAATGTTATTTATAACAGACAAAATAAATAGATTTCTCTTATTTATGGATATATTTTAGATATGATTCCAAATATTATATAATATAGATTCAAACATTTCTTTTGCTACAAACTAATATATAATTATATAACATTTTGAGCCAAATATTATATATTTTCAAACAAATACAATATATTAGGCCCTTATTTAATTTCTCCTTACTTAATACCATTTTGCTATCACATCATGAATGAAAACAATTAATTAAAAATTTAAAGTTTTTGAGACAGCAGAATGGAATGAAGTCCTATTTTCTTACAGATTCTGCATAAAAGATAGAAAATATGTTGAAAACCTATAGTTTTAGTTGTAAAAAACAGGTAACTACATTTTATATGTGCTAACTGAAATACATATAAATGTACTTCAGTTAGCACATAAATATTGTTGAACACTGTATTAAACTATATTGCAATAGAATGGATATCAAAGACATTGACTTTGATCATGCTGCCATTTATAATTATCTTGAAAATAAATTTTATCCAACCTAATCTACGTAATAAAAATCATGTTGACATGCTGTGTTGTTTACTGTTCTTAATTTGTAATCTGACTAATTGCTGGCTGCTCAATGGAAGTAGAAATAGAACTGTCACATACAAAAGCTAAAAATGAAATAATATAAATAAGTTATCTGAAACCTATAGTCAATGAAATCTTGAAAAATCAAGAAGAAAGATCATTTGGCAGATATCTATAAATATCTATATGTCATAACAATCTGAAATTAAATTCTGCTGCTGCATATTTTTGTAAGGAAAAATATCCATACATGTGGAAAGTTTGATTTATCTCATTTACTTTTCATTTCTACTTTAATCTAGTATTTATTTACACATATACTTTGAATTATCAGCTTAATTTGTATGTAACTTTTATTCATAACTCAGATACTGCTGTTATTTTGTCTCCAAAAATACTGAAATAACTTTATATATAGTATTTTCTAAAATATTTCACAACTGGATCAATTAGAAGTTTATTTCACAAATTTGAATGAAAGTTCCAAATATATAGCGAGGGTTTATAACCCTGTAACGATTGGCTCTTGCCTGGCCAAATTGCTACCTTCAGTCCAAACCCTCTCCCCGATCTCCCCGTTTCTGTTCTCCTTCTAGGTTCAACACGTTTTGTTATATTTATTCCGTTGTCTACTTCTAACAACCGATGTAAAATTACAAAGGCAGCCTTCATCACACAAGTTAAATTACTAATCAAAACAAGTTTATTAAATAAAGTTAACTTACAATTAGAAAAAATGTGAACTTCAGGTCTACCCCGAAGCTTCACCAAGATTCGGGTCTCTCTTATCTGACTGTTTCAGCAGTCTGGATAGTGATTTCTATTTTTATTGTGTTTGTATCAACCAATCCAAAAACAGGAAGACTGCATCCATACTACAAATAACTGAACGTTTATTAATCAAAAACTTGTAACCATAACTTACAACTTACTGAATTAGTATAAACATAATAAACAGTTCCATAAATATCCAAAAGTAGACAGAGACAAAGACAGAGGTATTATACAAAAACACCGCACGATTTCAGACAAAATACTCCACATTAATGCTGGTGCCACTGAAGACTTAAACCAAACACCACATCACAACGACAATGCCACCACAAAAAGAAAAGACTGCAGACACCAACTCCCAACAGTACTTATCCTTGAATTTAATTTACATATCGACAACTGTATCAAACAGTATTAAATAAATTTTTAATTATTCTTTTAACTAAGTCTCATTGCTTTTTTTCTTATAATAATAATAATACATTAACTTTATATTATCTCTAAATTTTAGTTTTTTTTTTTAACACTCTTAAACAAACGTCCTTGCTGACAAGATTATCCTGTTTTCAAACATGGCGTCCTCCGTGACACTCCAAAAACCAGATAATTGAAGTTTTCTATAATTTTTCTTTTAACAAAAACGAAATTTTCACAAACTTCACAAAAATACAAGTGTGGTCCTTCTTATTAAATGTAACTATTAAATAATACATCCAACAATAGCAGAGCATACAAACTTCTTGACAAGATCAAATGTAGTATATGATACTTCACAAAACAAGTCGACTGTTCTCCAGAACACAACACATAAGAAGGACAAACTGGACAATCTCTGATATTGGCTTTAAATCGTACATCATTTACATAATTTTTTCCAAATAATAATAATACTAAAACATCCAAAAAACATTTTCTATTAACAATGTTATTATGAAAATTATTATAAAACAATATGGCTTGTTCGACTTTTCGGGCCGGTCCCTGAAAAGTTTCAAAATTGGGGTTTCACTGTATTATGAAAATTATTAAAAAACAATATCAATACAATTTTTAAACAGAAATTTAATATTCCGCTGCCACCTGTACAAGTTAACATAATTATGACTGATGCAAGGTCAACATGGCAACCAACAGAACGGAACTGCCCACAACCAGGTAGAACT
This sequence comes from Olivierus martensii, assembly GCA_000484575.1. Classification (NCBI taxonomy): domain Eukaryota; kingdom Metazoa; phylum Arthropoda; class Arachnida; order Scorpiones; family Buthidae; genus Olivierus; species Olivierus martensii. The sequence goes on along the minus strand of AYEL01070898.1, from coordinate 9,372 downwards.
TCATTTCTTATTATTCCATCATTTTCCGGATCCTTACAATCCCTGCCTGAAATACTGTTGTAATATGTTAACTAACTGTGTGTTTTACATTATATTGATTACTAGAGTATTCTGCTATCATAATATTTAAAATTCTTGAGTTTTAGATATTTTCCGAAATATATATTATATATTGTATTTTTCAATTATTTTATTATAAAATATTTTTCAATTATCATATTTTTCATTCATTTCATTCCATTATTGAATAATAAAGTAATCAACTACCAGAAATAAAATACACTAGGAACATAATTCTGATGTATAACACTAGTTCTATGGGTTTGTGGGTTTCAGTCATTCAGTATTTTTAGGAACCTAACCTCAACATTAAAGGAGGACTTAACATATTTTGCTTTATGTGTAAAATATTTTAAATTTTGATGTAATATTCACTTTAAAAAAAGGAAACTATTTTATAGATATTTTTCAATAAGTATTTATGAAAATAAATTTTTTGTTTCAAGTACAGGTAATCTTTGACTTCTGACAGAGTTTGATTTGAACTTTTAGGCCATAACTCAATGCAGTTTTGAGTCAGAAATACCCTATATTTATTGATTGTTCCACTCCTATTATTTACTATGGTACAATGTAATGTTGTATAAACTTACATAAAGTTAAAGGAGCCAGATACAAAACGGATGCTTCTAATATACTTTGCTCAATGACAGAGATATACGAATTGCATTAATCAATACTAGAAATTACTAGTTATGTTATGATTGTAAGCTGATTGTATCATAAATCAAGAATTACCTGTACTTAGAGTGAAAGCAATATGAGATTCATTAAAAGTATCATCAAAATTTATTTGGAATATTATACATAATTACTGAGTTACAAAATATATTCCAGGGATTTGAAAATGGCATAGTAAAGTTGAAAATGCAGGGTGCTTGTACCAGTTGCCCCAGTTCTGTAGTAACATTGAAGAATGGAGTACAAAATATGTTGCAGTTTTATATTCCTGATGTAATGGGTGTTGAACAAGTCAGTAATATAATATAATAAATTTTATTTAATATGATATTGCAAAAACTAAATTTAGTTATGAAATTAATATTATGACTTTGAAAATTTCGGATTACATAATTAATTTAAAAAATAATTTTATAAAAGATTCTTAATTGTTAAATTAATTTATTATATATTTTAAGTTCATTTCTAATAATATGGTTTATGCAAAATTATGATTTAATCTGAATATAATTCTTTTAGGTGACAGATGAAGTTGATGAGAAAGCTGTAGAAGAATTTGAAAGTTTTGAAATTAAATTAAAGAAAAACAAACCAGAATAATTATATAATATTAAATTGATTTTGAATGTATAATAGTAAGTTGTATAGCATATTAATAAATTAAGATAATTAAAAATAATTTTATTTATTCAAATATACAAGAATTTGTATTAAGTTTCTTTATTTAAGAATTGATATTACATAGAATGATCTGGAATTTTGATTAATTTTATAAAAATGAAAAAAAATTCTCTAAATTTAAACTGAAAGTCAACTGAGATTCTTATAATAATTAATAATTAAACTACAAGCCATTCCCTTACAATAAACATCTAAAATAGAGTTACTTCTTTCTTGAGATAGGGAGAACTAGAGTGATTGGCCCTTACAGTACTTAAGATACTTAACAAAAGCCATATATAAATTTTCATATGCCTAGATTATTGCATTATATAATATAAAAATAAATAATAAATTTAAAACTATAAATATAAATGATACACTTGATCATGGTTGGACTCTCTTCGGAAAATTTCAAGTACTTTCACATAGTTTATTGTTTGAATATCTTAAACTTTTATGATGTCTGTTATTCTAGTACTGGATGATAAAACTTGATTTTATTGAAGAATCTGTTGGATCTAAGTCACTCTAGTTCTCCCTATCTCAAGGAAGAAATAACTCTACTTTAGATATTTATTGTAAGAGTATGGCTCGTAATTTAATTATTAAAAAATTCTCTAAATTAAAAATTAGATTTTTTATTAACTGTTTTAACGTATATTTTTTTTCTATCACTTAGGTAGGATATAGTTATTATTGTTATTATACTATAAGACAAACGTCTATTATTTTTGAATTTAAATCAAATTTATAGAATTCACAGTATTCTATTGAAATTCTTAATTGATATTAAGTGTTACATAGTATATGTATGTAGTATAGGTACAGCTGATGAGGGTCGAATAGACCAAAAACGTTTCTGTGACTATAATAAAGTAACAACTATATAATAAAGATTTTTATATCCTACCTAAGTGCTAGAAAAAATAACATAACATTTAAAGGTAGTGTAATTTCGGACATTAATACTGTTTAATACAATTCAATATTTGATGATGATTATTTTAAAAATATATAATTTTTTTCATATTTTTTAATTGTTTATAATCAATAATTAATGGAGAGAAAAAGAAAATTATATATTGGATGAGAAATCAACCAATAGATCAAAAGAATTTTAGTCATTATTTTGTTTTTGAATTTTGAATAAATGATATATTGTAGATGTTCTGTTTGGTTTGTTGAACAGTTAATATTTTTCCAGACAAATAAAATGAATTTACAAAACAGTTATATAATTTATAATTTCTATTGAGATAGTTGATTGATTAACAATCTTTTACAAAATTATTTTTTAAATTAATTGTGTAATCTGAAATTTTCAAAGTCATAATATTAATTTCATAACTAAATTTAGTTTTTGTAATATCATATATAAATAAAATTTATATTATATTACTGACCTGTTCAACACCCATTACATCAGGAATATAAAACTGCAACATATTTTGTACTGCATTCTTTAATGTTACTCAACTTCAAAACAGGATTTTTTTTTTTTATTTTTCCATATAAAATTAAAAAAAAATTTATAAATCATTATTTTTGAATACAATAACATCTTCAAAATATTTTTGTTTTAATTTAAATTCAGTGTGTCACATAAGCAAAGATTAATAATTAAGTATACGATAGAATTAAATAAACAAAAACATTTCAATTGTTTAATATGACAATTTAGTAACATTTTAAAATTTATTATGAAACACTTAAGAATAAATTTATATTTCTTAAATTTGTGTCCAAAGGAAATTTTAAAAAATGTTGGAAAAGATAATTTACTTTTCTGATTCTTTCCATTTCAGGAAGAAAAGAATATATGAATTAGGTCTGTATGCCAACATAATATCTTTCTTATGTATTTATTGTACAACTAGATGATTATCTCTGATTTAAGATCAAAAGTACTTGTTTTGTATACCTTTTTTTAATATTTTTACACTGTTATTTTGCTTAAATGAAACTCATAAATTATTGGAACCTAGTAGAGAATCTAACATTGAAAATATTAATGTTGTTAACTTCAAAACAGGAAATGATGTCATAGATAATAAGTAATGCAAAATGTCACATAAATATTATCTAAGTCTAGTGAAATTTGTATAGATAATCAGGGCTGCCGAGAGGGGATGACATCTGAGACTTTTGTTACAGGACTGGCATTGAATAGGGCCTGACCATCAGACTCTGATGTGTCACATAACGTGTCCAATAATTCGCAGGCCACCACCGGAGGCACTGTCTACCATCCAAAGAGATCGTGACAAAATAAACTATTTTATATATAATATGATATATAATGTATCAAATTTTGAATTTATTGTACACTTTTTTTAATAAATGTTTAATGTTTTATATACTGTGACACGTCTGGCCCAGACCACAGACGTGTCATGGGCCTGAAAATTTCTCTCAGCAGCCCTGCAAATAATTAAGAACTACTAAAGGATCGAGTACATTGAAAACGATTGAATCATTGGAATTCAGTTAACTTTTCTTTTTATGTAGATTTGTGAGGATCGCGGAGAGTCGGCGCTGTTAAAAGATGTCGGGATGCCAAAATTGCCCGAATTTCGAATTTGACTGTCGCATGAGAGTCGGCGCTGTTAAAAGATGTCGGGATGCCAAAATTGCCCGAATTTCGAATTTGACCATCACGTTTAAATTAGTATTCATACTTTACTGATGCTATAACTGATGATATCACTACTTCACTGATGATAAATAACAGGAAAAAATTTCATAATTGTATCAATTTAAAAATGTTTTAAAAATATATAGATTATTATACAGAAAGCAAGCAAACTTTATGATTATTTTTATTATAGGAAATGTACAATATAAATTTACAACTTTTTAATGTTTTAAAATGTATCAAGATTGTCTACAAGAAAATATGTATCTGATGTAAGTGTCCAGTTCCAGTTGTTTTAAAACACTCAATATAGTTCTGCACTTTGTCGTCGCCCATCGATCCTTGCGTCCGTCGACTGCCCCGACACGACGGGACGAGTTGCTTTCTCGTAGCTCAAAACTTACATCGTTGTTGTTTTGTAATAACAAAATTATTGACTTCTAATCTCTTTGACTCTCCAAAACTACCCCTCCTCTTTTACACGGAACGCGTATTTATTTATTCTTTCCATCCATCTGGAGAAGGAACTTTCCCACGGGAACTCGTATTTATTTATTCTTTCCATCCATCTGGAGAAGGAACTTTCCCACGGATGGACAAGGAACTAGCGAACTTATTCGAAGTTCCCTGTTAATGTTATCTTGATCGGTCTTTATTAATTAATTATTATTTTTAAACAAATATTTTTCGTTTAATTTTTAATTTAAATTTTAACATAATTTCATATTATTTCTATAAGACAAGGGAGTGCCGTTTGGGGTTCTCCAGGATCTCACAGATTGTACCAATAATATACTATAATTGTATTACTTAGATAAATTTGGAAATATTAATTTTACAGTTTACTATTCATGAAGGGCACAACATCCACATGTAATTACGAAATATAAATTATTGTCTAGTCGGAAATCTAAATAATTAAATGGATGATTAACAATTACTACAATTTTTTATAATAATTTCATAAATCAAATTTCTTTTTCTTATTTATATATGTATAGGTATAGGACAATAAAGCAAGATTAAGAATTTCATACACTTGTAAAATCATATTGCAAAATTCAAACTTTTGTTATGGACTAGAATCAAGGTCATCTTTTATATATTTTATAGACTAATTTCTATTTTTAATTTTTTACTATTGTCTGAATATATAATTTATTAAACATGGTGACACATATATGTACTCTGGCATGAATTTATTAAATGCTCAGACTATTATTTATTTTTGATGTTAAACTCTAAGGAAATTTTTGATAATTCTTGATTTTGAAATGAAAAATCAAACTTTTCAAGACATTAAATTTTTGACATTTACTGGTGATTGTAAATTAAACATTGTTATGTTTATCTATGATTATTGCTTATATTCCTCTTTTTAAAGTTTTAAAATGAATGATTGCAAATTAATTTATGTACAATATATATATATGTAGCGAATTCTGCATTGCAAAATTTAGTAAAATATATTTTATCAATTACCAAATAATATGCAACTATTTTGTTTCATAGGTTGTACCCGTAACTAATAAAACTGAAAAATTCATATCGTTAGAGTTTTAATTGGACATTTGTATTTAAGTTATGTGATTTGATAACTTGAAATAGATTTTTATTCAGTGTTTATAGTGATTAAAATAGCATTGAAGCAAAATTAGTATTCATACTTTACTGATGCTATAACTGATGATATCACTACTTCACTGATGATAAATAACAGGAAAAAATTTCATAATTGTATCAATTTAAAAATGTTTTAAAAATATATAGATTATTATACAGAAAGCAAGCAAACTTTATGATTATTTTTATTATAGGAAATGTACATTATAAATTTACAACTTTTTAATGTTTTAAAACGTATCAAGATTGTCTACAAGAAAATATGTATCTGATGTGCTGTACTCTTCGTTATCCTTTAATACATGCTCACTTTGATTGAATGCACAAGACCAAAGTGAGACATGTAACACATCTAAATAAACCAACTGCCAAAGGCAGGTGCTGATTTATTCTTCATGATAGGAACGAGAGATGAAAGGATAGACTAGATAACCTACACAGAATCTGACATGAGCAGATGCTCTATATCTCTGGCTATTACTTGAGGTTGCACACTTGGGTCGTAACGTGTTACTGGTTTACCTTGCCGATTTATGAGAAATTTTTCAAAATTCCACCTGATATCTCTGCTGTTTAATGGAGAATAGAAGAGTTTTTCCTTGGAGGAAAAAGCATCTCGAGTGGGAGGACAAAAATTCTATTAAAAAAAAAAAAATGAAAGAAAATTATTAAAATCATTTAATGAATTGAATGCATATATTGGCATAATTTACCTTTAGATATGTATACAATGGATGCTCATTTTCACCATTGACTTCAATCTTCTTGAACATGTGAAAGTTAGGTGTAAATCCGCCACCAGGTCTAACGTGTTTTATGCCATTCCAAATCTCTGTACCATCTTTTCCTGGTTCTTGCTGCAATACAAAAGTAATGACTTTTGCTTTATTGATACTCAAACAGCTGACTCAACAAAAAAAACATTTTAATGAGATATAAATTGCCAGTTTTTGTTATAAGAGAACAAAGAAAAAGAATGAATGGTTATTATTAACATTTTATATTGAATTCATTTTATGTATTAAGTGATTTTTAAAATGCATGCTTATAAAATATTGTTAAGAATATCAAGCATTTGACTGTTGTAAAGGAAAAAATTGATAATGTTTTTTACTTCCTGTTAGCATTTTTCTAGATGATTTATGGTCTGTATAGAAGAATTCTATAGCAGTTAATATAATTATAACTTTTATTACTTCCAGAATTATTAATATACTGTGTGTCAAAAAATAATGCCACCGAAAGATATATTATAGAAAACCATTCTTTAGATACATTTTCTATTAATATAATTATAATTTGTATAACTGTCAAAACTGAAGAAATTGACATTTTGCATATAGTAGCACTTGTTTTCATTATTCTGTTCTACAAAACAATGTTATACACAAAACTGTAATCTAAATTTTTGTTAATAATTATTGTTTTGAGATTCCTGGGTCATTTAGAATCTCAAAATGATCTCCGAACTTAAAAGAATATTTGATAATCTTGCATATATTCTGCTCAGATATTACCTGAGCAGGATATATGCAGGATTATCAGATAAGTAAATGTCAGGGCCCTACCCTAGCATTTACTTACCTGAGCAGTAGTTTACAGAATTGTGCAGCATTGCCAGATTTTCTGTTTTAGAATTAAAATATAGGAAATTTTTATTTAAAATAGATCATTTTATTAAAAATATTAAATATAATACCATAATTATGGTATAACACATATATAATATTTTTTAATAAACTTTATGAAATGATTTATATATATTAAATAAATTCCCTACAGGGTCTTAAACTTCAGAATTACCAATATTTTAACTTCCTAGAGAGACCATAAAAATCATCATTAGCATAATCTAAAGTAAAAATTTTATCTAAAATAGTTAGCAAGATATACATTTATGAAAATCGCTACAATATATTAAAAAAGTTAAAAACTTACCAAACCGAACTGGTTGCAAGGAAAGCCAAGGATAGTAAAATCGTTATAATCTTCTTGAAGTGCATTCAGTTGAGTGTAGTGCCAAGTGAAACCTCAATAAGTGGCTACGTTGACCACCAGAATAACGTGTCCCCGAAACTGCGACAAACTGACGTTTTCGGTGTCGAACAGATTCGGTAACGTGTAGTTATAAATAGGAGATTCACCGTGAGGAGACTGGTAACACGAACGACTATCCACTTTCCCATCGCAACTACCCAGCCCTGCCAAAAACGCACAGGACAAGAAAGTCGTCCACCAACTCATGGTGTCGACCTTCGTTTTGCCTTCGTCAATTGTCAACGTGGGTCTTATAACTCATACAGTAGTATCCAATCGCTGTTGGCGACAACAACATGCGCATGACGTCGGCGGAATTTTAGCTTTAAAAACCTACCATTAACATCTTGGAAATTGCATAAACCCGTTTAACTTTACTGCGAAATCTATATCAAGTTTTCCTCAATGACACACGCACGTTAATAAATATAAGTTGACAATAATCACGAAGGCTCTTGTCATAGGTGAGGCTCCTTTTTTAGCGCTTCCAAACAAACTGAATTACTAAGCATAAATTGCGTGTACACGCTACACTGCCTTAATTTTACTCATGAACGGTTTCCTGTTACGGAAGTGTTTTTTTTTTTTTTATCTGCAAGTTTGCATTAGAAAAATATACATACAAATCGCGTAGTCTAAAGAGAGCGATGGCGACTTAGTTCCAAATCGATATAATTGTATAATTTCTTGCGAATTTGTTTAATATTTTAATCGATTTTAAAGCTATATTGTTAACGTGGAAGTTATTCGGTGGGATTTCCTTTACATTATTATTACCAAGTGAATTAATGACAGATAAGTTCACATCCTTGAACCCGATAGGAAAAAACCTGCATTGGAAATACTGTCACTGTCAATAAAAAGTATTTTTTGAAAATTTTTCGGTCAAATTACTCTTGAGCTTTTGGTAAAAATTAAAATTTTCCAATCTGATATATATCATTCGTGTTTTAATCTTTACCGCGATATTTTTCTGATTTTTTTCTCATTAAAGCGAATTTATTCCGCGAGGGGGACAAGTTCTTAAACTCGAGTATTTTTTCGATGGTCATTGTTCAAATATGGAGTTAATAAAAATAAAAAAAAAACGAAACTATAATCGAAAGTTCTTTGTATATAATTAACATAAAATAGAAACTGTTGGCAAGATTCTGTTTTCCACGGAATCCGAGATTTTTGCATAATATTATTAGTCATATTACTAGTAGTAAATCTGTATATAAATCAATCGCGAAAACGGAACCGACAACTAATTTTTTTCTCATTAAAGCGAATTTATTCCGCGAGGGGGACAAGTTCTTAAACTCGAGTTTTTTTCGATGGTCATTGTTGTTCAAATATGGAGTTAATAAAAATAAAAAAAAAAAACGAAACTATAATCGAAAGTTCTTTGTATATAATTAACATAAAATAGAAACTGTTGGCAAGATTCTGTTTTCCACGGAATCCGAGATTTTTGCATAATATTATTAGTCATATTACTAGTAGTAAATCTGTATATAAATCAATCGCGAAAACGGACCGACAAGTAACTATATGAAAAAAAGTACTTATCACAACGAAGTATAGATACCTGTGCGCGACGCCATCTTGAAAGGAACAATGTCTTGCGCGACGCTTTCAAGATTTAAAATTACACCATTTCGTGTTATAGAAGAGCGATTTCGTTATAT
>AYEL01070897.1:0-18072 GCA_000484575.1 Olivierus martensii | reverse complement strand
TTATATAGTTTTTGAAAATTTGTATATATATATATATAGTATAAACATTTCTTAATTTCTTCTCTTTGACTGTAATTTAGTAATGTTAACGAATTTAAACTTCTCTTATGTAACTTTTCATCAAGGGAAATGAGTTTATTATTAAAAAAAAATTTAAGAAATGTTATATTATATAAAGATTTTATGATATTTTAGCAAAATTTATTTCTGAAATTACCAGTTTCTGGATCAACTCTTAAAACTCGCCCTCCATTAAAACAAGCAATCCATAGTTTTCCTCTTTCGTCGATGGTCATTCCATCTGGAAAACCGTATTCAGAATACTCTGGATTTATATTATAATCGACTAGAACACGTTGATTACCTGAAAGATTAAAATATCTTCGTAATTTTATCGATTCCACAATTTTTTTTTTTTTTTTAATTTATAAAAGAACTTACTTATTTCGCCATTTTGGAGATCGTAATCGAAAACATATACCCGTTTGCTTAATGAATCAATAAAGAACATTAATCTGTTGTCTGAGCTCCAAGCCAATCCGTTCGATATTCCAAGATCTTTCAGATGAGATTTTAATTTGAACGCATGGTCGAATGAATAAAGACTGCCTCTACCTTCTCTCTCTGAATCAGGAAGATGCTCAGAATACATGGATCCTATTAAAATTTTTATAAAATGACACCGAAATTTAAGTTCTCGCCTTTATTTTCTAAATAATTATAATTATCATAGATACATTTTATTAATATAACTAAATCATTTATGAGCAATACGGTATTACACATCCATAAATAAAATAAAACAAAATTATTATCCGTAATATTCTGGAAATGATTTTAAAAAGTTCTTTTACCTGGATGAAAGGGATTTATTCTGAGTCCTATACCTCCAGGTTTATTTAGGAGGACTTATGACCCAGTTCATTAAGGGGCTGGATCGTGATTACTCCTGAATAAACTTAAGTGCTGATTGCCCTTTTCCACTAAAATAGAGTATTTAGGGAGCCGTCATAGGCCAAACTGAAATGCCAATTTATGAGCGAGAAAATGAAGAGATCTAACTCAACCAATGTCAGTCGCTGACATTGGTTGAGTTAGATCTTTTCGGGATTTTCTAAGAATTCGTACGAGGTAGAATACAAAAAAGGGATTTATTCTGAGTCCTATACCTCCAGGTTTATTTAGGAGGACTTATGACCCAATTCATTAAGGGGCTGGATCGTGATTCCTCCTGAATAAACTTAAGTGCTGATTGCCCTTTTCCATTAAAATAGAGTATTTAGGGAGCCGTCATAGGCCAAACTGAAATGCCAATTTATGAGCGAGAAAATGAAGAGATCTAACTCAACCAATGTCAGTCGCTGACATTGGTTGAGTTAGATCTTTTCGGGATTTTCTAAGAATTCGTACGAGGTAGAATACAAACAGGAGGAAATGGACGAAGCTAGTGACAACAAAATAAGACAAAGCCCAGTGACGATTTTTGCAGACATTGGATATTGGAATTGAAAGAGAGGGTTTCATTCAAGAGGAATCACGACCCAATCCCAGGGATTGGGTCGTGATTCACTCCTGAATCCAATAATGAGATGTCGTCTTTTCGGGATTTTCTAAGAATTCGTACGAGGTAGGATACAAACAGGAGGAAATGGACAAAGCTAGTGACAACAAAATAAGACAGCCCAGTGACGATTTTTGCAGACATTGGATATTGGAATTGAAAGAAAGGGTTTCATTCAAGAGGAATCATGACCCAGTCCCAGGGATTGGGTCGTGATTCACTCCTGAATCCAATAATGAGATGTAACTGTAACTTCCGACCAAAAATGAAATGTGATTCACTGCTGATTCACTCTTGAATTCCAATAATTAGATGTAAGCAAAAATCGTCACTGGGCTTTGTCTTATTTTGTTGTCACTAGCTTCGTCCATTTCCTCCTGTTTTTATCCTACCTCGTACGAATTCTTAGATCAACTGTAACTTCCGACCAAAAATGAAATGTGATTCACTGCTGATTCACTCTTGAATTCCAATAATTAGATGTAAGCAAAAATCGTCACTGGGCTTTGTCTTATTTTGTTGTCACTAGCTTCGTCCATTTCCTCCTGTTTTTATCCTACCTCGTACTTAGATAATCCCGAAAAGACGTCCGAGGGATAAATTAATAGAATTCCTCTCCAGTATTATAATCTGTTGTGTTCATCGTCGTCGACATTAATTTGGGACTAAAGACTGTATAAAAAAGGACTAAAGACTGTATCATAAAGGTGGTAGACGGAAGTGAAGTGCTCTCAAGTGTGTTCCTCATCTTTGTATAATCAAGGTATCTCTCTCTCTGTTTGTCAGTAGGAGGAATCTTATTTGTCATTTAGGAGGAATCACGACCCAGTCCCAGGGACTGGGTCGTGATTTCTCCTGAATGAAATCCTCTCTTTCAATTCTGCTCATCTTCGAGAATTGAAAGATATGAATTAATCCCCATCTTTCAATTCTCTGGCTGATCCTATTATGAATGTTTTCATTTTTATGCATTATAGTCTGTTGTGTTCATCGTCGTCGACATTAATTTGGGACTAAAGACTGTATAAAAAAGGACTAAAGACTGTATCATAAAGGTGGTAGACGGAAGTGAAGTGCTCTCAAGTGTGTTCCTCATCTTTGTATAATCAAGGTATCTCTCTCTCTGTTTGTCAGTAGGAGGAATCTTATTTGTCATTTAGGAGGAATCACGACCCAGTCCCAGGGACTGGGTCGTGATTTCTCCTGAATGAAATCCTCTCTTTCAATTCTGCTCATCTTCGAGAATTGAAAGATATGAATTAATCCCCATCTTTCAATTCTCTGGCTGATCCTATTATGAATGTTTTCATTTTTATGCACTTTCCATCTTATTGGTATTCAATAAGATGGAAAGTGGAGCAGTGCATATTATGGAGCAATGCATTTTATTCAATAGGATCTCAATTAAAGAATTAGTTACAAAAATAGCCAATAAGTCATTCAAAAATGTCAATTTTTGGTTTATAATTTGTGTCACTAGTACTTAAAAAAATAATACTTAAATAGTCTTTAAAGGAAAACAGTTTAATAAAAATAAGTGATATCCTTAATATCGTCATTAAACCTTCATTGCATATCAGAATGAGCATTCTATAAAAACAACTAATGTCTGTATTTTGATTGTTTTTAAAATAGTACGTTACGTTAGTTTTTTTATAATGCTGCTGAATCATAAGATTTTTATGCACTTTCCATCTTATTGGTATTCAATAAGATGGAAAGTGGAGCAGTGCATTTTATTCATTTTGGTTTATAATTTGAGTCACTAGTACTTAAAAAAAATAATACTTAAATAGTCTTTAAAGGAAAACAGTTTAATAAAAATAAGTGATATCCTTAATATCGTCATTAAACCTTCATTGCATATCAGAATGAGCATTCTATAAAAACAACTAATGTCTGTATTTTGATTGTTTTTATAATAGTACGTTACGTTAGTTTTTTATTATGCTGCTGAATCATACAAGGAATATTTTTGAGGGCAGCCAAAAATAAGAGAGCACTTCATAAGTTGGCCATCACTAATGGGATCAACCAGAAGGTTGAAGGATGGAGTTCAAGTGATTCAGCCTGGTCTCTTTATGATAAATTGGAAGTGTGGGACCCGGAAATGATATTTAGAAGGAATACCTGATTATTATCCAGACGTTTAGGGGATTAAACACTTGACATTCGAAGAGACGAAATTATTGATCGAAAATTTACGTGCTTTTTGAAATGTTTGAAGGAATACCTGATTATTATCCAGACGTTTAGGGGATTAAACACTTGACATTCGAAGAGATGAAATTATTGATCGAAAATTTACGTGCTTTTTTAAATGTTGTTCGCATTTCATAAAATGGAAACTACTTACTTTGTGATTACAGAAAAATTTTTGTTTTGTAAAAACTCAAGTGATTTCGTATTATATCCATTGGTTTTGTGTGTCCAATTTTAATGCTAATTTAACCAACATAGATGTCACGATGGCGTCACGTTGTCGCGATAGTGATATCATAATTACGTCATGAACTATGGCTGTTTTGTGACGTTATTAATGTATATTGTAATACGGTGCTGTGTTAATTAGGAAATCACATAAACCATACAATACTACTACACTGCTAACACTTGTCGCAACCTATTGGCAATAATGTAAACTAAATAATGATAAAATGAAATTCTATCTTGCAGGATTAGTCGATCTTACAGGATTAAAGAATACGGCATCGATTGTGTCCTTTAATGGCAGAACATCATTACCAAATTTCCTGAAAATCTGCTAATTATTGATAGTTCAAAAGTTTTTAGGTTTGGGGACACACAACAGACATTCTCCTAATCTTATACGCCACCATTTCCTTCGGAAAGTAGACTAAAATCAAGATTTTAAAATGTCAAACCGTATCTTTTAATAAAAGTTATCATTTTCTTCAATTTACTGCTTTTATTATTATTGTTTCAGTTTTAAATAATAGGCAAAAATAAAGTTTATTTTTACAAAAAATAAACGGGATCCATTATTAATTGATATCATATGGGAATATTTTATGGATTCAATCAATATTTTATTATATTACATAAACATCTACTAGCCAAACATGTAGGGGAAGTGTGCCTAATTTGCACCACTGCTTAAATTGCATCCACAGATTACTGTGATTGCACCGCTCGCGTAGCGCCGAAAGATATTGTCGTGGGGCGCCCCAAGCGGGCATTTTGTGACCATCAACTCCATTACAGTCCGGGCAACAAGTTCTGTCATGTTCCTGGGCATAACGGCAACGTTACAGTAACTGTTGAAATCGCGGTTAAACTGAGCATTAAAAAACCTCAAGTTCAATTGAAAGTGTGCATTCTAACCTAAAACAATTCGGCGTTTGTACAATTTGGCCGTTTTTCCTAAATTGCACCACGTTTTCGAGCGGTGCAATTTAAGCTTATACTTTTTTATTTCAGATGGCGAATGCAGGAAGAAGATACGGTCTAGAATGTAGGAAAAAGCACGGCCTCTGGCTGGAAGAAGATATGGAGAGGGCAATTGCTTCATATCAAAATGGGGATATGGGACTTAATGCCGTTTGTAGAACTTATGGAGTACCCAAGAGAACCTTGTTTTAAGTATTTTAAAAATATTATCTAATTTTATAATAAAATTCTGCAGTCTAAAAAGGGGGAAAACAAAATTTCGCTTGATAATGAATCGAATAATGGAGATCTATCGAATGGTATCACATTTGGCAATTCCGTGAAAAGCAGAATCCAGCCAAACTGTTTTAGACTTAAATAATATAAATTTTAGATTAAAAAAAATGATAAAATTTGCATAAACTTACATTAAAAGGATATTTTCAGCAGTTGTTTATTAATGACAAATTAGATCGGCTTTTAAGTATTTTAAAAATATTATCTAATTTTATAATAAAATTCTGCAGTCTAAAAAGGGGAAAACATAAAATTTCGCTTGATAAATCAATCGAATAATAAAAACAAACAACAAGAATAAACACCGCATAACGATCTCAAAATTTTCTCCTTTATACAATTTTAATTCATTATATTGTCATGCAGTTATTTTATATAATTTGTAATATTATTCACTTGAATCAAATATTTATTTATAATAATATCTGCAAAGTTTATTACACAACTTTCCTCAAAACTTCGAAGAGCTTTACAAAAGCGAAAAGTTTTTGTAATAAATTATTCTCCCATTCAGATAATCCGAAAAGACTACGTCATCAGAAATATTAAATAAATTTAGATATAACTACTTGACATTATATTTATCAGATTAATAATAATTTAAAAAAATACGTCATTAAAAATGGTTTAATTTTATTGTTATGAGACTATTTAGAGATTACGTGACTTCCATCGAGTTATATATCGATGGTTAAATTATTTCTTAAGGAAAATGGCGGATGTTTTGACTTTATTTTCGTGTTGGCGGTAAATATACATAAATTAATCTCATCTCCTTAAGGAAAATGGCGGATGTTTTGACTTTATTTTCGTGTTGGCGGTAAATATACATAAATCAATCTCATCTCTGTTTTTGTTTTTTTATCGATTTGATAAATTTTTATTTACTTGAATTTGTAGCTTTTAATATTTCCCCACACTGATACGTTAGTATACCAATGGTCAAAATTTTGAAAGATTATACCACAGCTTCATTTTATCGATTTGATAAATTTTTATTTACTTGAATTTGTAGCTTTTAATATTTCCCCACATTGATACGTTAGTATACCAATGGTCAAAATTTTGAAAGATTAAACCACAGCACACAGCTTTAAATTTTCTTCGTTATCTGATTATCCTTAGTTCGTTGACTACCGCGACACCTGGATATTAGATGCATTTTTGCAAAAAAAAAAAAAATGGTATATCCCATTTAATGCCATCTTCATGTTTTTTCCGGAAATATTCTTTTAATAAAAATATTTCTAAGCTCGTCAATCCGCGACACCTGGATATTAGATGCATTTTTGCAAAAAAAAAAAAAAAATGGTATGTCCCATTTAATGCCATCTTCATGTTTTTTTTCCGGAAATATTCTTTTAATAAAAATATTTCTAAGCTCGTCAAATCTTATTTAAGAAGGATATTCTACATCCAGTCACATCTTCGAAAGATGAACTACAGCTTCTTCCATTTGCCTGTCATTTCTATCCATTTACTACTATTGCAAATTTTTCTCTTATTCAGTTTTGTCAAGTACTATAATTTACACGTATTTTTCTTTCATTATTATTCATTTTGATGATGATGAACATAATTATGTTTTTTTTTTTTTTAATTTATGCAATTATTTAAGTAGCCAAATAAACTTCTATGTTGTTCTTAACTATTAAATTACGTTACCACAATGGTTCTCAACATTTTGATGATGATGAACATAATTATGTTTTTTTTTTTTTTAATTTATGCAATTATTTGAGTAGCCAAATAAACTTCTATGTTGTTCTTAACTATTAAATTACGTTATCACACCGCCCCCTTAGTAATCTCCCTGATTGGAAAGGGGGCATAAAATATGCAAAAAATAAAAATAAAAAAAATGGTTCTCAACCTTTCTTCTGTTGAACACATTTTAAAATTTGGCGGCACACCAAAATATTTTAAATAATTTAGTTTTAACAACGAATTTTTGTTAACAGATTATTGTATTTATCCTTATTTATTACATTCAGATTATAGACATACTCGTATTGTCCGTCCACGAAAGCCGCGCCTAGCTAAGGTGGATGAGTCTAAACGCGAAAGGGAAAGCCGCAGTCGATAGAATGATGGATGGGAATATTGAATTAATATTAAGTTCTGTCCAGTCGGTATAATGATGAGTGGGAATTATTGAATTAATATTATATTAAATTCTGTTAGTAATTATTTCCAACGTCGAAACTAATCATTTAGCATTCGACATTACAATAAAATATTTCCAATGTCTATTGAATTAATATATTAAGTTCTGTTAAATATACTATTTCCAACGTCATATCTAATCATTTAGCATTCGACATTACAATAAACTTCCATTCAACTTCAGTTTTTGCGTTTGAAAACATCCATGTGCGAAGCTGTCATCCCTATTTTGTCATTGGACTCGTTCAGTTAGCGGACGCGTACTTGCTTCGATGGTCGCGGCCAAGCTGGACGGACAGTATGCATATTTGTTTTCAGATATCAAAATATTCTTAATTGATTTTGCCATTTCAAAACGCAAAGATTTACGTGCATTTTAATGATTTAAAAATCCTTCGTTCTAATTATTTTATGAAAGAATTTAATAAATGAATAATATTACAGTTTTAACATCAGAACATGAATTATAATCTATACTGCATGCTTATAGGTGAATAGATTTTTCTAGGTTCTGAAAAAAATGTTAATTGACCCCATGCAGTCAGAAGATGTTGCTGATAGTGTGATCAAATCATTCAATGGTTGCGTGATAAAATATTTGCTTGCTCGCTACTAAGTAATCATCGATTGGAAAGCGGAATCAAACAAAGAAGAAATGTTTGTTTGTTACTTGCAATCTGATGTAAATTCGTAGTTCCACACCTCAAGATTTTCCACTTCTGGTTGCTCAATCACGGGTTTTAATCAGTCCATGGTGGGGTTTAAACCTGGCATGTTATCCAGTGATGTAATTAAAGTAATATAAACTAACCGTTATGTAGGCCAGGTTGGCTACGTGGAAAGGTTTCGGTTTTCAATTTATCTGGTTCAATTCTGGACCACTCATCGAAAAATTTATTTTCGGTAAATAGTACAGGAAATATAAAACACACACTGATTGATCACTTGCAGAGATAGTCAGAGAGTGAGTTCAGAAAATAATCCGAGAGGTCTCCACTGGAGATGCAAAGAATGACGTCACGATCTGTAGAAATCGCGAGACATGGAAGACGTCACATCGCGATGTGACGTCATTCTTTAGCTTCTCCAGCGGAAACTTCTCTGACATTCTCTGAAACTCACCGGATTGTAACAATGTCTGTTTTGGAGTGCCTTTTAAGGTTTAAGAAGCCAAAATGATTAACTCCATTTTTTGTAAATTACTCAATTTTAGTACCAAAGCACATTATTTGCGCTAATCCAGCTCGGGAGCTAAAACTAAAAAAATTACAAAAATGGAGTTAATCATTTTGGTTTCCGAGAGATTTACTTAATATATGCTAAAACTAAAAAAATTACAAAAATGGAGTTAATCATTTTGGTTTCCGAGAGATTTATTTAATACTTAACAGAGTGGAAAGTGGTGTCATCTATTGACAAAATCTAACTATAATCTGATAAAAATTTATTATTATTGAATAAATAAATCGCTTATTATATAAATATAACT
This sequence comes from Olivierus martensii, assembly GCA_000484575.1. Taxonomy (NCBI): domain Eukaryota; kingdom Metazoa; phylum Arthropoda; class Arachnida; order Scorpiones; family Buthidae; genus Olivierus; species Olivierus martensii. Next base: position 9,169 of record AYEL01070897.1, on the reverse strand, counting down.
AAATTATTATCTAAAAATATGTTTTTTTTTCTTATTAACTACAATTTGTACAATTACAATTTGCATTTCATTTTTAACTAGTGAGAAACGAGTACAATACTGTAGTTATCAAATTGTCTTATCAACTGCAGCATGCAAACAAAATATAAAAATAAATATTTGAGTAAATTTCTTAAAAAATAGCTTTTTAAAATTTTATTCTCACTGTATTATAACAAACATTGAAAAAAAAAGAACCCCTTTCTGTTAACTGCCATTAAATATCGTTGGGTGAGTATTATTCCCATCTTCGTTAAGTTTAAATGGTATAAACATCCATCACCTGATTTTTTTTAAAAATAACTCCAAGTATAATGTTTACTGATTTGGATTGACGAAAGTGTGATTAGTCCAATATTAATCTACTCCAGTGCTTCTCAAAGTGTGGGTCGCGACCCCATATAGAGTCGCGTAACAAAATTTGGGGTCGCAGAAATTTTAGCAAATGTTTTGATTCGTATTCCTAGTTTATATATCTCTATACCCAGGATCGCGAAAATATTTCTCGGGTTAAAAGATGTCGCCAAGTAGAAAAGTTTGAGAAGCGCTACTCTACTCTATTCATCGATGACTCTACTATAACAAAACTTTATTGATGATTTCTATTAATTTTTCTAACTACGCGATAAGTACGAATTTAATTCGAATGTAATAAATAAATAAATAAAATAAAATAATATAGAGTAGAAATGTTTTGATTCGTATTCCTAGTTTATATATCTCTATACCCAGGATCGCGAAAATATTTCTCGGGTTAAAAGATGTCGCCAAGTAGAAAAGTTTGAGAAGCGCTACTCTACTCTATTCATCGATGACTCTACTATAACAAAACTTTATTGATGATTTCTATTAATTTTTCTAACCACGCGATAAGTACGAATTTAATTCGAATGTAATAAATAAATAAAATAATATAGAGTAGTTTATATCCATCATTTTTTTATATTCTTCCATTTATATCTGATTTATTCCCATATTTTATTCTGGCAGCACTGACAGTTGAAATAGTCCATCTGGTGACAAAAGATTAAAATCAGTTTTATTAATGTCACATTTTATATAATATACAATACAATAAATTATGAATAAGTTAATAAAATTATAACTGTTAGTGTGTTAGCATATTTCCACAAATGATGAAAAAGAGTTTCTGTATGTAACTAGATATTTGTTTTGTTAAATTTTAAGGGATTCCATTAATAATTTTGAGAGATTTTTTTAACCACTTCCAGAATTTTTATATTTTTTTCTATTTTTCGAAATCAATTGATTAGGACAAATAGTATATTTTAGAATTCAGTTGCAATTTCTCTCTGAAAAGCGTTTTAAGTGACGAAAACAATTAAATTTACTTTAATAAAATGAATGTGCCCCAGCGAATTTAATATTTAAAACGAAATTGCTACCACAGAAAATTGATAAAACATCTACTTTTTATTATTAGAAATAGTGAAAATATAATTTTTAAAAGAAAAAAAATGTCGTGCCGTGACCAGGATTTGAACCTGGGTTATTGCGGCCACAACGCAATGTCCTAACCACTAGACGATCACGGCCATCTCGACACACTCCTCATTTCTTCTTATCGAGTATAAATAGTTAAAAATTATTGAAGCGCAACATGTTTTTGTCACTTTTGGAAAAACAACCGATGGCGCCATCTAGCGATCTTCGTTGCAAACGAGAGAAATGCATTTTCAATGGCAGTTCCAGGAAAGTGGAAATCTGCCTTGATTTATTATTTACAAAAATTATATTAGGATTATTTTTGAATTACTTAAATCATAGTAAAGATAATAAACATGTTTTTTTAAATATAATAAACTATTATATAGAACCATCGATGTATAGAACTCATCAGTGCATAAAGTAATTCGGATTTGACAAACTAGTCAATGATCGGAGAGAAAAATCTTTATAAAAAATATTTTGAAGATCTGTTGATAAATAGATTCAAAATAAACTATTATTTTCGTAACATAAAATAAACAGTACTGTAATTTTATCGATAAAATAGCAGGATAAAATTTTTAGGACTGTGCTGTATTTATATTAATATCGTCATTGATAGATAATGCGATACGCTAAATTTATTATTTTACAGATTTTAAAACAAATTTTAAGATATATTTTCAGTAACAAACGTTTAGCAAAGCTGATTTTATGAAAAATTTGATTGTTTTATACTCCGCTATATATCTTATACTACTAATTTTTTAAGAAAATTCTACCCCTCATTAAAGTTTAGCTTCATTAATATTGAGCATATCATAGTTAAGTTTCATACTCCCACATTTGTGTCGGCCGGATTAGCCAAGTGCAAACACTTAGGTGAAAACTCGAACCTAGGTTATTCAGAGTGGAAACGCTTAGGCTTTCCACTCTGGAGAACCTAGGTTCGAGTTTTGGGTCCTACCTCTTAGAAATATTTATGAAGGAGCCAGATCCAGTCCGTCGAATCCCTTCCGCCACAATCTGATTGTCTCCTCCGCAGGATGGGCAGCCTGTGAAAGGGCTTATTTCGCCAACCATTTAGTACTCTATCCATGATACTACCTGAATGGAAAGTGGCAACATCTATTCCCAAAAAACTCCCACATTTATAATGGGATCACAGAGAAAGATAAAAAAAGAAACAACTAAGCATACTGAATCTACTCCTCAAGAAAATTCTAACAAAAAGGAATATCAACATCTATTCCCAAAAAACTCCCACATTTATAATGGGATCACAGAGAAAGATAAAAATAGAAACAACTGAGCATACTGAATCTACTCCTCAAGAAAATTCTAACAAAAAGGAATCTATCTTGGATCATTTGTAAAAAGCCTTAACTGTTTCTTATGACTATGGGACCTTATTAATTAACCTTATCAAGTCAGCCAGCTTTTTTGTCAATAGATGGCGCAAATTTCCAACCTTGTGGTTAATTGTCGGAGGAAACTTTAGCTTCTTTTACAGAGAGACTCAATAGACTATAGAGGGTCGGCCGGATTGGTCTCGTGGAAACGCTTCGGCTTTCCACTCTGGAGGACCCGGGTTCGAGTCTCGGGTCCCACCCCTTGAAAATATTTATCATCTTCGGCTTTCCACTCTGGAGGACCCGGGTTCGAGTCTCGGGTCCCACCTCTTGAAAATATTTATCATGGGGTCCCGTCGATCCCCGTCTTCCACAATCCGGCTGACCCCTCCGCAGGGATGGGCAGCCTGTGGAAGGGCTTGTTTCGCCTCGCCACTTAGTATTCTCCCTGAATGAAAAGTGGCGTCATCTGAAAAAAAAAATAGACTATAGAGGACTAATATCGTCGAACTGGATCCGAACCTTCGCATAAATTTCCCAAGGATTAGCACAAGATTCGAACCCTATGACTTAAAAGCTGAGCTTCCTAAGCGGCCAATATGTTTCGAGATAAGGCATCGTTCATCTCAATACAGCAGATTAATTTGTCATAATACTTTGTGCCTACTGAGGAAATTCCAATAGGCCGGAAGATTGTGAAATCCACAGGGATTTCTTCATAAGTTTCTGGGAGAACAATAAAAATTTTATCAGGAAAATAAATAAAATGCATGTCAGATCTGTGCGACTAGGAATTGTTTATTCAATTTGCCGCTGAACACTCCTTTCAATGTTCTAATTGAACTCATCATAAATGTTGGTAGCTCTTGATGGGTTCTAATAACAACCACTTCAGAACCCATCAAGAATTGCCAATTACTCGTCTGATTCAGTGGCATAATTAACTTACTAAACAACGGGATAATATCTATTATATCATAAGCCGTCACAATCGTAGTGAACTTGGACGTCAGTTGAAAGATGAGGTTCAATAAATTGGGTACGGACCCTGTTGAAAAGTTTTGAAACTATGAGATCCAGGAATCGAACTCGTTGAAGTGGTTAATCAAAACTTTGCCAAGCACCCATATGGCCTATATCCGTCGATCTATTGGCTGCAGTGGAAGTGTGCTGTGCTTTAACCTTAGACTAGATTCCCATATCTCCAATTTTTCAGGACAGGTCCAGGTCCAGTTGGTTGAACCCCCATACTCCATCTGACGATTGACGCACCAGAGATGCGCACATTGTAATCCTTCTTCCATAGGCAGTTTTACACTATTTTCCACCTTGCAGGCACTAAGTGAGAAGCATTCCAGTTTCCCTTACACCACATTCTCGGTGATCTGTGAGGGGAACCTCATTCTCGATCTCACTCAGCCGTGAGATCGAAAATGGGATTCAGTAGTACAGGCTTAGTCCCTCCTGAAAAATTTGAAGGTGCTGGATCCTCCACGGTAAAAGCACAGCACATTTCCAACGCGGCCATCCAGCTTACGACAGTAATGACCTGAGATTTAATACCCTTCGAGTGGAAAGCGGTGTAACGCTTTCTATCCAGATAATCCGGTAGCAAATTTACTTCTTACTTTTGGAAAATTTGAAGGCTTGAAATTCAGCCTATCAACAACTTGCCTTCTACAGTCCTACTGTCCTGGAGGCCGGATGGCCCAGTGGTAACACTGTCGGCGTGCCACGCAGGAGGATCCGGGTTCTCGTCCCGGGTCTGGTAACCCCTAAAAAAGTTTTTTCGAAGTGCTGGGCTCGGCCCGGCAATCTCCGTCCTTTACCATCCGGCTCCCCTCTACGGTGTGGGTACAGCCCGTGGTTGGAATTGGCCCCGTCCCTTAGTAATTTCCCTGCTTGGAAAGGGGGGTAAAATATGCAAAAAAAAAAATCCTACTGTCTTTTCCTGAAAATTGGTACATGTGCAAAAATTCTGTCTTTATTTTTTTAATAATTAACTATTATTTAATTATAAATGATAATTACAGTAATGGAAATATTAATTCTATTTTGTTAAATATTTTTATTCCACATATAATTTTTGGATGAAAAGTTTACATATATTCCGCGAGATGGCGTAATTCTATCTTTGGAGAATTGGCAACGATAAACAAACGTTGACGATAGTAATATGTTATGAATAGTTACGTGTTTCTGTCAAACAAGAATGGTGCAAGTTACAAAAGGAATTTTAATCGAATGGTAAAGTTATTAAATTAGATGTTTTACTTTTTTTGTGTGTATATAAATCAGTATAATAAAAATTTTGCTATAACGAAGTTCCAACATGTGGCTATCCGAGTCTATTTTATAGATCAAATTAATAAATATTTGTGTTTTATTAAATTATATTACAATATAAATTTTTTTGTGTGTATATAAATCAGTATAATAAAAATTTTGCTATAACGAAGTTCCAACACGTGGCTATCGGAGTCTATTTTACAGATCAAATTAATAAATATTAGTGTTTTATTAAATTATATTACAATATACCTTTTTGGATGTGTCTTTAACAGTATAAAATTGCGAATTGGTAGTTTAATTAAATATATTGTGATGCGTATTTTTAATAATGGAATTATTGATTTGTATTTTGTAATACGTATCACGTGTTTAATCTCTCATTAATTTAACAAAGAAGTTTTAAAATACTGCACACCTCAATTTGCATCAGATAAACATCTAGGCTCCCTTTGGTAGTTTTCAAGGATCTTTATAGTTTTATTGTGATAGATAGGATTAGTTTTTCCTGTTCTTGGCTTCTTTATTAAGTACTGTATTTTTCTTTTACTTTGTTCATTTTGTTTTCTTTATGTTTTGCAATCATATTTCAAAGCATTGAAAAAATTTATTATTATTTTATATATTTCTGCTTTCAATAATTTAAGATCATAGTCCATATAAAATATTTTAGAAATCTCATTGATATTTAATATTAATAAAATAACAAAAGTATGATATAAAATTAATTAATTATGAATTCTAAAATATATTCAGAATAATTTAGCATTTTTTCAATTATTTAATTCTGCATTTAAATTGCTGTTTAATGTGTTGTATATTAAAAATCATCTTTAACTATAGCGCTTAATTTTTTTGTGTATTTTCCTTAAATGTTTTAAATTTTGAAAGCAATAAATAAATATTTTGTTTCTTCTCTTTTATTGAAATTTTGAAATAATATATTTTATGTCTAAATTCTCTTTTCTATTTATTTATTTTTTCATTATGTTAAATTTTAGATAATTTTGCTTTGGAGACTTTATCTTCTTCAAAGATGTTTATATTTCTTTCCTTTACCCTCATTTCATTTGTGCTATATAATTAATTTTTAAATACTGAGAATATTAAATTATGATAGTAATGGCAGAACTGAAGTTTAATAATCTCAATTATTTGTAGAAATAATTAGAAATAAATTGAAAATTAATACTGTAATTATAAAATTTTATTTTATTGCGTCTTTTAATTAATAATTTAACTGAAATTGGAGTAGGCCAATAAGTAATGTTCTTAATTAGCTTAAACTTTGTAACAATGAAATTTTCTGACAGTAGCTGAGCAGACAAATTTGTTCTATCAGATATCAATGTGTATGAAAAAATTTCTGAAAAAAATAATATAGTTATTCTTTGATGCTCATAAGACTTATGTTCCTATTAACTTTTACATAAATCAAATTTTTCTGTAAATTATTATATAATTATGATGAAATTAAAATCACTTTACACTATGTATAGCTTACCTAAAAGGCATGAGATTCAATATAATTTCCATAATAGTTATTATGGTTGTTTACTATACTTTGATGTAATGTTATTGCAATTAATTTAAAACTATATGGTCAGCCAAATATGTTTTAAAATGCAAAATGACTCCCATCACTGATTTTTATTGGGCCATGAATTCTGGGTTTGATAAAAGATATTGAATGAACTAGGAATGATTATGTGAGCCGTTGCAATTATTTATTTGTATGGAATTACAGTGATGGACATGGATAATGACTAAAAGAATAAAGTGTGACAGAATAAATATAATAAGGGAAGAAAAATAGAAAGTATGTACAATAGAAAGAATAAACATAAAACTACAGATTTAAAGATAAAGATGCAAACCAGTTTTCTGCTTCAGTCTGAATAAGTTGTAACTCCTTTATCCCACCCTAAAAAGCAAAAATTAGGCAGTCATTTACAATAGTCCATTATTTGAAAGGATTTGCATCGATAGAGTGGTCTTGGATAAAGTTCCATTTGTGCATTAGATATGAGCCTCTTCCCTGATCACTTCAGAATAAGCTTCCCACCTGTAGTATTGTTGAAAATATTTACTGAACATTACAATATGTTCACAGAGTGAATGGATGTTTACTCAGTTGAATGTCTGCACCTCCTACATCCTACTAATGCTACCATATCTCTATAACAAAGCTGTTAAAATTACATGTTTATATGAAATATTTTGCTTGCTTTTAACTGTAGAATATCATCACCTGTTGTATGCAAATCTCATATGCTCTATATATAATGCAGATCATGTTATAATAGTTATAACAACTCTATTATCAGTATATGACTTTTAACAAGAAATTTATTATTAGAAATGGTAAATGTCATTACAGAGTAACATACTATTCGGATAGTCTGTGTAAAATTGCATTTCCATACTGAATATTATGTAAATTATAAACATGATTTTTAAAATATTACAATTGTCAGAAATTTTTATTTAATTAAATTCATATTTGCTTAAATTAGGATATTCCTATATAACTGATATGTTGTTATTAAGTTATTTTTCTTTTACATAATATATATTAATATAATCATGGATATACTAGAGCAGCATTTCCCAAACTTTTTCTATGATGGAACACTTCACAAATCATGAAGTTTTAACGGAACAATGGATATACTAGAGCAGCATTTCCCAAACTTTTTCTATGACGGAACACTTCACAAATCATGAAGTTTTAACGGAATATCTTGATTATTTTATAGTATAGGTAGATATTAAATAATAAATAAATTAAAAAGTAAATATAACAATTAAGAAAACAAAAACATTTATTAACAAATTGTAATTATGTAAAATAAAACACACAAAAATAGTAAAATAAACTAGCGACTCCAGTTTTAACTTGACACAGCATTTAAAAATCACATGAGGTTTATATTAACCTTTGTAATTTTTTACGGAACACTTATTGATCTTCCTCGGAACATAGTTTGGGAAATGCTGTGCTAAAGTAATGTCTCATGTTACTGTTGAGTTGAAAATGATAACAGGCAGTCCCTATCTTATGTAGGTGGATTGTTCCATGAAACCTTATGTAAATTGAATCAAACATCACATTAACAATGATTTAATATTCATATAAAATCTGTTTGTTTTTATCTTTAGTTGTAAAATCAGATGTTTTATTGGCGTAAGTTAACATTTTTAGGACCTACTTTTGTTATTTGTGAAAGTATTACTCTTATAGAGATATAGAAATTTTTGTTCTGTATAAACTATATAGTATTTACTCACTATTTGATTGGATATCTAGATTTTATAAAACAGATTATATATTATAGAAAAATCAGATGATAGATTTTACAAACAACAATACATGGATTTTGCAAACTAGATTTGTACACTTTAATATAAGATTACATTTTTTTTTTTTTTTTTTTTTTTTTTTTTTTTTTTTTTTTTTTTTTTTTTTTTTTTTTTTTTTTTTTTTTTTTTTTTTTTTTTTTTTTTTGAAATTTCGGTAAAAATTTTTTCAATAACTTAATTTTCAGAAAAGATTAGACTGTACTTCAAAAATCTACCAGCTACTTATAAATAATTCTCAGTTTCCTGGATAAAATAAGTTTCTTACAGATCGATAGATTTTTATAAATTGGATTATACAGTTTTATTGAATATCCAATTTTTTTTTTGTCCTTACAAATACGTACAGTGGACTCTCAATTTTACGAACTCATAGGGATCCCCAAAAAGTTCGTAAATGGAAATGGTATTAATTAACATTAGGGATTTTTCGGATCAATTAGTTTGTAAAACTCATAGTTCATAAATTGGAGGTTCATAAAAATGCAAGTCCACTGCATTTAAAAATTTTCAATTATGTTCACAATATTCAACCATTTTTTTCAATTGGGGGCCATATTTATTTATTACAGATTACATTCTAGCAAAAAATATTGCTAATTTAAATGTTTAGAAATATTCTTATACATTTAAATTAAATTATATTAACAATTATATTAATTAATTATTTAATATTTATT